>ML792798.1:107541-121619 GCA_009831015.1 Picea engelmannii | reverse complement strand
TTATGCATAGAATTCAAGTTTCTAATAAAAACAATTTTCAACAGTACTTAAGGGTTCTCTTTTAGCATGATACATAATCTATCATAAAAATTACATGGGTAATTGTCAGCAATGCAAGTTTCAGACAAGTTATATCTATCATAAGAGTGTTTAGCATGAACCTCGAATATATCCAACACACAGGTATTTATCTCTTGATGGTAAAGATTAATAATGTTTACTTCATTCCATAGGAAAGGTATATGGGGTAAAATATTATCCCATTTAAGGGAAGAGAAGTTGTTTTCCATTCCTTCTGCATGTATGTCCCATATCCTCCCACAAGAGTTTGGCCATGTAGGGATTATACGAAAAGATCACATACTACTCTAAGCATAGGTGTATCACCATAAGAGTTAGGATGGGCAACCAGGTAATTTAGGTAGGTAAAAGGGTCAAGTAAGTTTCAAGGAGAAGAATTATCTTAGAACATGAGATGTTTGGATGGCAGGATGCAGATCAATGGTTTGACTCTTGGGACATTGACATTCAAATAGAAAACCACTTGATAACTAGGATCTTCCCCACAGACCATTTCTTCCTGCTCGGGTTAAGGAAAAGGTTGCACCTCAGAAGGTGAAATGTACTGAATGCTTTTTCCTTATTTCTACGTTACCTGTTTAGAAATGTTGTCTTGCTTCTCTAGAGGATATAAGGAATCATTGAGGGTGTACTCATAGTTTGGATATAGAGATGGTTCATAACAAAAACTAATTTGTGAGAAGTGAGTGTGTAACTCAGAAATTCATGAGATGCCTTCCTATTAAATGTTAATTAGGGTGATTACAATCAAAGCATTGCAAGGGTTATACATGACAATAATTAACTTAGCCATATCTTTCCCTGAAAAAGATGTCATGCTCTTTATCTCCAAGTTTGTTTCCCCACTAGTTTGAGAATCATTCCTTTCCCATTCTATGGTGATGTCTCCAGGTAAGACGTCGTCCAATTCACATTGATGATATTTTTTAATAGGAGAAGGAATTGAATTACCATTAGGGATTGAACAACAAGGGAAATTAAGGGTGATCCTATGTGGGAATGGATATAAAAAAATCACGATATTATGATAGATGTTGGGAGTTTCTTGGGTGAAATATTGAGAAATATTTTCCGTATAACAAATGGGAGTATCATAGTTGGACTCATTTGGATCGATAACTGAAGGTGGTAGACATTTTTTAGAATTGAAAAGGTTTCCTTTAGGTTCTTTTATAACTTCCCCTACCTCCTTGTAATATCCTTAACCACCCACAGGTCGGGGCATGCTACCTTCAAGCCCACCCTTGGACTTTGTACTCTTACCGATACCTTTTTAAAATTTAAGGATGCACAAAAGAAAATACTTTAATGACATGCACAACAATAGTCAGCAAGCATGCATAGTCTAAAGATTCAATTAAACGATAATTAAATATACAACGAAAATACATTCATATACATGTAAATGATACCATAACATAGAGCACTTATCTTTATGAAATATGACACCAATTGGTTGCATACCAAGGACGTTCCACCCAACAGTAGACACCACTGCTCCAAATCTCAACAACTGTGTCACCCCCAAGACAAGGCTATGAATCCACAAGGACGGTTCCAAAGTGTACTTGGGTTCCCAAACCAATCAGCTCTCAAAATATCACAGGTTTCCCAGCACCCACAATAATCCAAGTACTCGACTCTCTTGTACCCAACCTGTACCGCCCCAAGAGAATGGAACTCCACCCTTCTCTTCCACGTAGTCCCTCTCATTTATTTTGGGGCCTCCAACACAACTAGTCCAGAATCTCAAAGCTGGAACTCTTAGGACTCACAGTTGTGAGAAAAACAGGGCACAGGCCAACACATCTCAGACATGCAGGCCTCAAGTCACAGCTGGATCACACCAGGGACCACTACAACCCACCATACCATAGCTAATTCTTTAGCAGTTTGGTTCCCTTTCCCAAGCCAAGATGCAGATGAGGATGGATCAATGACTGGGTAAGTGGGTGCATGAAAGTGCGTGAGGGAAATGAATGAACGTAGAGGAAATCAATGAACACGCCATTAGTCGAACCCCCCCATCAGACCAGAGGTGGGTTTAAGTAACCTCGTGGGGAATCAAGAACCTCCTGGCCTTCCCCAAGAAGCTCAGGTAACCAATCCCATCCCTTAGACAAAAAGGGGTAATTGAAATAGGAATAAACACTTATCCCCTCAACCCCCTCTCTTGTGGAATCATATCCCCCTATAACTCTAGTCCTTGTCTGTCTAGCAACTGACGATGTGTTTATTATTATTAATGATAAAAAACATTACATGTCTTGGGCACATTGGCCTTTTAATAATTGTTTGGGCACTCTGGCCTCTCAACATTGTAACATTACATTATTTAAAATGGGGTTCAAAACCTGGGGTGTTACATCCCCTCCCCCTTATTTTGGCACTGTCTTCAGTGCATATACAAAATAGAGATCAAAATCTCAAATTTATTCAAAAAGATGTGGGTACTTTGCCTGCATGGAATATTCATGCTCACAGGTAGCATCTTCAGGACCATAGCAGGTCCACTTAAATTTTACCAGCTCTATAACTCGATTCCGGAGAATTTTGACTTTTTTTTCCAATACCCACACTGGCTAAACCTAAAAATCTCCCTCTGTCTCTACCTGAATCAGACGCGAATCAATAACATGGTTAGGATCATGTACATATTTCTTTAGTAAAGATACATGAAATACATTATGCACATTCATGGAAGCAGGCAATGCAAGAATGTATGCAACTGGCCCTATTCTGTCCAATATTTCAAATGGACCACATAATCTGGCTACCAACTTTGTACAACTACCTAATTTCAAAGAGATTTTCTTGGGCTTCACTTTCAAAAGTAAATGCTCCCCTAATTTAATTCTCTAGCTATCCTGCTCTTGTCTTCATAAAATTTCTATCTATCCTGAGCTGCCTTTAAATTTTGCTTGATCTTAACCACCTGGTCTTCCATGTCCTTGAGAAACTCTGGCTCAAGTACCACTCTATCTGTTGGGTTGTTCCAGCTTACAGGAGTATCACATTTCCTACCATACAAGGCTTCAAATGGGCTCATTCTCAATGAATCTTGATACCCATTATTATATGCAAACTCAACCAAGTGCAAGTAATCTTACCACTTAGATGGCTTATCCATCACATACATTCTCAGCATGTCTTCAATTATTCGATTGACTCTCTCTATTTGCCCATTTGTCTAGGGATGATATGTTGTGCTACATTTTATATTTGTGCCAAATCCTTTAAACAACCCCCTCAAAAAATTGGAGGTAAAATTTGTATCTCTATCCGAGACAATTGTCCTAGGTATCCCATGCAACCTAGCAATTTCCTTCATGAAAATTTCTGCAATATTATCCATTGTATGCGCTGTCTTCATAGGCACAAAATGATCAGCCTTTGTTAATTTGTCAACCACCACCATGATTGAATCATGTTGCTTATTCGTTTTGGGTAATCCTGTGATGAAATTCATGGTGGTCACTTGCCATTTCTTCTCTGGGATTGGCAATGGCTACAACAAACCCGCTGGGTGCCTATTCTCAACCTTCACCTTCTAACATTCCATACATCGAGCGATGTAATCAACAACATCCCTCTTCATTCACGGATAAAAGAACTAGCTTATTACTATTGTAATTGTTTTCTGCTAACCGAGATGCCCAACATAAGGAACATCATGCATTTCCTTCAATACCAAATTCCCGAGTTCTCCAGAACTAGGAACATAGATTCTATTTTTATGCATGAGTAGTCTGTCATCCTTTATCTCATACTCCTTTATTTTCTGATGTACATCTTCTTGATGTAATTTTTCCTTTACCTGTAGGTAACACTGGTCTGTAACAAGACCATCTAAAATTATGCTCTTCAAGTCTGACTGATGCATACTGACAACAATAGCATGCATGAGATGCACTCTTCTACTAAGTGCATCGACAAATTTATTCTCCTTTCCCTTGATATGCTTGATATCAAAATCATATTCACTTAATAATTCCATCCATCTTGTTTGTCTAGCATTCAAGGTAGGCTGTTCAAAAATATACTTCAGGCCAATGTGGTCTGTCCTCAATTCGAATTTCTTCCCCATGAGATAATGCCTCCACATCCTCAAGGCGTGAACAATGGAAGCAAGTTCCAAGTCATGGGTGGCATAGTTCCTCTCATGTTCCTTAAGATTTATGGGCTCATATCCAATGAGATGTCCATTTTGCACGAGGACTCCCCCAAGTCCTTCCTTACATGTGTCTATACATACCACAAAACTTTCATTTGGGTCAGCAATCTTTAACACAGGTGCACTAGTGAGTAATTCCTTCAACATATTAAAATTCTTTTCACACTTGAGTGTCCATTCAAATTTAGTTCCCTTCTTTTGCAAAAAAGTGATGGGATGAGAAATCTTAGAGAACCCTACTATGAACCTTCTATAGTAGTCAAATAATCCCATAAAATATATGACGTCTAACACATTTCTAGGTGTTGGCCATCCTCTAATGGCTTCGATCTTCTTTGGATGTACTGCAATGCCCTACTCTGAAATAATGTGTCCCAAGTAATGGATCTTCTTTTGATAAAAAAAACACTTACTCAACTTGGAATACAACTAATGTTCTCTCAGTACTTGCAATACTAATCTTAAGTGATGTTCATGCTCCTCTTCAGACTAAGAATAGATAAGTATGTCATCCAAGAATACTATGACAAACTTATCCAAATAATTTATGAATACGCCATTCATTAAGCACATGAATACAACTGGTGCATTGGTCAGTCCAAATGGCACCACTACAAATTCATAATGCCCATACTTGGTCCTAAAGGTTGTCTTATGAATGTCTTTTTCCTTGATTCTTACCTGATGGTATCCTTCCCTCATGTCAATCTTTGAGAAAATATTTTCTCCTCTTAGTTGATCAAAGAGGTCATCAATTCGGGGTAGAGGATACTTGTTCTTTATAATGTACTTGTTTAGTTGTCTAAAGTCAATACACAACCTCAAGGTTCCATCTTTATTTTTGATGAAAAGTACTAGTGCTCCCCAAGGTGATACACTTAAACATATGTACCCTTTCTTCAACTGAATTTGTACATCTTTTAACTCTGGTGTGCTCATTCTGTAAGGTACTTTTGAAATCGGGGCAGCTCCTGGCACTAAATCAATTGATAAATCCATCTCCCTTCTTGGTGGAAATCCAAGTGTTTCTTGGAATACATCTTCAAATTCTTTTAGTACCGAGAAATCTTCAAGGCTTGGCCCCTTTGTCTGGCTCTTCCACATGAGCTGCATGCAATTGACATCCTTTCCTAAAAAATCTTTTTAGATGTAAGGCTGAAGTATCCCTTATAGAGATGGGTCTTGGAACTCCTTTGACAGTGCTCTGTTTTCCATTTCCATCAAAACATGTAAATGTCTTGTTATGAAAATCTAGGACAACATTATGCTTGTCCAACCAATCCATTCCAATCAAAATATCATAAGACCCCAATGGTATGATACTTATATCAATACTAGTATTCACGCCATTAAGACTTATGGAACAACTTCTGACCATATCATGGATTCTTCTTTTGGTCCCAGTGGCTAACTGAACCAAACTTGCTTTTCCAAGTTTACTTTTCTCCAAATGTAATCTATCCACTATATTAGGATCAATGTAGCAATGAATTGCTCCTGAATCAATCAAAATAACAACAGGTTGATTTATGATCTTACCTTCCACCTCGATCATATTGGACTTCTACTCTCCTTGTCGATCATGTAAAGCTACATGGATTCTTCCCATATCTTTGACTGTTGTAGCCTCTTGGATGTTGTGCACAGTCTTCACTCTGTCCTTTCTGTGTGGGCAATCCTTGTACATGTGATCTTCCTTGCATCCCCAACATTGGATTGGTGGTCTTCCCCTTTTTTCCAAGGAATATTCTTTCTTGAAATCTCCCTTAGCATACTGATCTTGATGATTTCTATTAGGCTCATTCCTATTGAAGGGAGGTTTGAATCCTTTCCTCCTCTGATCGAACTTTGTATTTTTCTTGTCCTTCCAATATTTCTGCAGGGATTCTCTTCCTCGACCTTGCTCATACATGTATTTATCCTTCCTGATGGCCTCAATCAAGGTATTGGGTTCAACATACTTGATCTTTTCCTTATAAAAGGTCAACAATACACTTAGACCTCTCTGTATTTTCACTTTCTTATCACCAATGAACCTGACATACTTTAACAATACCAAGAACTTCTGCTCATATTCTGCCATAGTCATGCTTCCCAATCGGAGTTCAAAGAAATACTACATTTTCTTGTCATATAAATGCTCTGGGAGGTACTCCTTCTGGAAGTACTTCTTGAAATTCTTACAAGTGATCCTAATTTCATTAACATGTTCCACTTGCTTTAATTGGTCCCACCACATTGAAACTTTCCCGTGTAAATGGTAGGTGGTAATCCTGGCTTTCAGGTTGGACGAATAGTTATGCAACTAAAAATATCTCTTGAGCCCAAGCAACCATGCTTTGACATCATCTTCCCTTTCTCTTTCACCCTCAAAGGAAGGTGGCTTGATCTTCCTCAGGTCTCCTTGCAAACTATCTACCTCTTGTTTCCTTCTTTGGTGTGTGACAGGATATGCCTCTGGATTGCTTACGAGATCTTTCGATGCATAAAAATTTATTTTTGAGTAAGGAGGTGAGTGGTGTCCATGATATCTGCTAGCACATCTGGAATAACCAGCTCTTCCACCATAATTCCTTCTTTCATGGCACCTACCTTCTTCCTCTTGTTTTGAGTTTGATCCCTTATTTGTTTGTCTCTGCAACTGATTTAATATTTGCAACACTCGAGCATTTATTTGAATTTTCTCTCTCATCAGTATCTCATTGTCTTCTTTGTAGCTCTGCACTTCCATCTTCAGGCTTCTTACCATTTTTATTAACGTTTCCTACTCTTCTTTTCCCTTGCATCCATTGGACTCTGTCTTTGCATTACCAACTATGGTATTCTAGCCTTTGACATCCTTATCATGACTGGAGGCTCCCTCACCTTCTTCCATTTCCTCAATATGAATCCTTAGTTTATGTGCTTAGACCCATTAATTCTGCAAAATGTGCAAGCGACCATTTTGTTAGAATTATGCACATGATAAAAAAAAATTCCAAACCATGCTACAGGTCTCTTTCTTTTTTTTGTTCATGGAGATCATATCCCCATTATCCAAAAATAATAGTGTCCCGTTATCCTTGGTCAACATAGAATCTCATCCTGCGCAGGAGCTTCCTTCGAACCACCCTCCTAGGTGACCATGACTAGAAACCGTGGCTAAATTTTTCCTTATCACTTTTTTGTCTCGAAGACAACCAATTCGGCCCTTAGCCCTCCTTCATTTATCTCTCAATATGCATATGTCCATGGCCATGACCCTGCGCTTAGCTGAAGAATTTGTCCAGAGCTTCGGGAATTCAAAAATTTCAGCCAGGAACGGATCAACGGTCCTCGTCCTCTTTCACAATCAATGATTGAGATCCACTTCGAGACTCCGCGCTTCAAGAGTCTCAACTTTACTCACTTCCCTCCTCCCAGAACGCTTTTACTCGAAGTTCGTGATCCGTTGATGGGTGTCCTCCCACAGATCAATGACTGTGAATCACTTCGGCTCTTCGGGACTCAGAAGTTTCAAACCTTCCTCCTGTACTTTCTCCCGGAGTGCTTTCACCCGAAGTCGATGATCCTTCGATGCGTGTCTTCTGAAATTAACGGTCGATATGTACTCCAGCCGTCGGGCCTTCAGGAGTTTCAAATCTCAACTGAAAACCTCTCGAACAGATTTCTCCATAGTTACTACTCTACTGACACATACCTCTTGGTGATCGACGATCAGGATCTACTTCGGGTATACAAAGTTTTGATGTTTTATCCCTAAAAAGTCACATCATCACATGCCTTTCAATTTGTGGGGGCACACATCGACGGTTTGGAGTAACCTACTTTTCGCCCACAATTCTCTTGATGCTGACACGTAACCCCTTGGTGAAGCCGTGGTTTGGATTGTAGGACCGCCTTGGGAAATTATCTCCCATGCAACTTGGTTCCCTGCAATGCCTCCTGTCCATTGATCTCACTCTCCAATGGGATTTGACGGTGGTGAGATTAACCCCTGCTTCCTTTTCATCGGATGACCCTTGTTCACCTATCCTCTGATCAAACGATCTCGATCTCTCTTGATCCTACAGTGGCGATCACTCCCAAACTCGAAGGAGATGGTCACGATCCTTCAAACCCCTTACACGGGTCTTTGATGTTCTATCTCCTGCGTAGATTATGCAATGCCATTCCTTCTGAGATTTTCAACTCCACGGTCAGAGTTCGATCTCGAACCTGAGACTTTGACCAACATACACGGCCCATACCGACTCAGTGTTTCAACCAGAAGCTCTGATACCGTTCTGTAACATCCCCAACCACCCACAAGACGGGGCATGCTACCTTCAAGCCCACCCTTCGACTTCGTACTCTTACTGATACCTTTTTAAAATTTAAGGATGCATAAAAGAAAAGACTTTAACGACATGCACAACAGTAGTCAGCAAGCATGCATAGTCTAAAGATTCAATTAAACGATAATTAAATATACAACATAAATACATTCATATACATGTAAATGATACCATAACAGAGAGAACTTATCTTTATGAAATATGACACCAACTGGATGTAGACCAAGGACGTTCCACCCAATCGTAGACACCACTGCTCCAAATCTACACAACAGTGTCACCCCCGAGCCAGGGATATGAATCCACAAGGATGGTTCCAGAGTGTACTTGGGCTCCCAAACCAGTCATATCTCAAGATCTCACAGGTTTCCCAGCACCCACAACAATCCAAGTACCCAGATCTCTTGTACCCAGCCTGTACCACCCCAAGAGAATGGACCTCCACCCTTCTCTACCACCTAGTCCCTCAAGTAGTCCCTCTCCTTTATTTTGGGGCCTCTAGAACAACTGGTCCGGAATATCAAAGATGGAACTCTCAGGACTTGCATTTGTGAGAAAAAAATGGCACAAGCCAATGCATCTCAGACATGCAGGCCTCAAGTCACGACTAGATCACACCAACGACCACTACAACCCACCATACCATGGCTAATTCTTTAGCAGTTCGGTTCCCTTTCCCAAGACAAGACGTGGATGAGGATGGATCAATGAATGGGTAAGTGGGTGAATGAAAGTGCGTGAGGGAAATGAATGAATGCACAAGAAATCATCGAACAAGCCATCAGTCGAAGCCCCCCATCAGACCAGAGGTAGGTTTAAGTAACCTCGTGGGGAATCAAGAACCTCATGGCCTTCCCCAAGAAGCTCACGTAACCAATCCTCTCCCTTAGATAAAAAGGGGTAATTAAAATATGAATATGGGTTAGCCGATCCTCTCCTTAATTGAATTCATAATCCATTTATAATTATTCTCTACAAATGACAATTGACAAGAATGAAAAATTGAAAACACTTGCAAAAACAAATCACCAACAATGCACTATTGAATAAATGAATAAATGGATCATGAATAAAACGGAGATTGTATGAAAAAGTTACGACCCTAGGAAGTTGATGTACTGACTTACCCAAATGGGGCCCAAATGAATTTTGGCGCTTCATCTCATAGGGTTAGGTTTTTGGATGTCTAGGGTTTTTGACATTCCTGCTTATTGTAAAAATTCCTTCAGATCCTCATTGTAATCATCTTCTTGCGAATGTGAGTAGCGGACACATCTCTTCTCAGAGATAAGATTCCACCATTCTAGCAAGTCTTTCACTCTGTATTCTTACAGTCTTTGTACATTTTCACTCATTAATAGAAAATTATGTATTACTGTATCTCTGTGTTTATGGTTGCATCTATGATACATTTCTGTTATATTATTGGATATCCGAGATATCTCTATACATTGATTTATTATATCTTTGCTCTCATTTCATGCCGAAAATAATCCGGATCAATATTTGAGTCTGATAAAGAACTATAAAACACCCAATTTTGGCTCTCCAACCCTGCCTTTTTCACGTTACATTAGACTTCTTTTATACTTGAAGGTGGACTATTGACCTTCCTAATTACACGACTTTTCAGTTACTAATTATACAACTTTCCTACTCTTCACAGTCCCATTACATTTTGGATTTTTTGAAACATAGAGAAATTAAAACATAATATTCCTTCCTACTATGACCTCCTCGGGAAGGTGAGAAACTCTAAATATTTGGTGGTGAAGGGATCTCCCACTGAAAATTTAGTCCAGATGATGGCCAACTAAAGGAAAACTTGTTCATTGATCGTGGTCCTGTCGTGATGGTTCATGAGAACTAGTTGGATGACAAGGAAACACATGTTCTCCCTCCAACCTTACCCTTCTGTGAACACAAATATCTTTCAACCTCTATTTTCCTATCTCATTCCCATAGCACAGTCAAGACTTGGCTATTTGTTTTGATTTGGAAGGACCATAGGTTGAATTGTGTATTACTGCCATCTCTCCATTTGCATCTTGCATTCTCTGAGAACAAGTGCTCTACTTCTTTAGAAAACAAGTGAAGTTCCTCATTGGACCGACGTTGTCGAATCCTAATAGTTCCGTCTGGTGGAAATAGCCAGGAAAATGAATAAACCACTCGTAATTCTACATCCATGGAAACTCACATTCTACTCCTCTCTTTTCTAATCAATGAAGTCTCCTTTTCCTCTACTTATTTTTATATCATTCCTGCATGGTTTCCTTTGACACGTGGATATGGGGTGAGAGTTTTGTCATCGATGTCTCTCATTCTTTCCAATTCGAAAGGACACTTTCATTATTAATTATTTGTGGTCCATATGATTTTCAAGAGTTAGCGATCTGTGATTTCTCTTTTACCTGTAATCTTCCGCTTTCCATTAGTATAACTGATTTTAATGCATGTAGCCTTTGTGTCCCATCTAGCCATAGTTCTTCAAGTTTCACATGGGGCAATTAACTTCCAACCTTATCCTTTCTCATTTCATTGATCTCTTAGAACCTGAAAATCCATAGACAGTTATTAGTGCATGTACTACAATAAATGAATTTATCTAGATTTGTCTTATGTGTATCCATGATTCCCTGTATTGTATGCATCTCTCTCATGCCGAGGGGTTTTGTGTGCGTGAGATGACAGATTGAATGATACATGTATCAGGGAATTCATGTCACTTATCATTCGTAGGAGGTTTGGTGGAACATTTATGTTGTAACAAAATTTGTGGGAACATACACATGTTTTCATAACTTTAAACAAATCTTATGAGTGGTGATTCATATATTTTACCCGTGGCATAATTATGACAATTTGTTTTGGCATTTTGGGGCATATAATTTGTGGCACGAGTTTGGAATGAGATTATGGGTGTGATTATCTCCTTGGAAGATACACCCATGAAGGTAAGTACCAAAAAGGATTTGATCCACTATGGTGGGGTCCATAGAGGAAAGTCCATAGGTGTCAGATTTACGCAATCTGCAAGTCACGGGTTTGCGAAGGGTCACTACCTGAGGTTCTTTGGTGATTTCCACAAAATATTTTTTCCTACAATTCTAAGCAATCACTTTTGTGGCTTGTGGGTCACGAAAATATGTGCATGTGGGTTTCATAATGCTTAATAAACAATTTCATCCCCACAGTCATGAACCAATGCAAATGGTTATCATTATCCATGTGTATGGTTCTTCTGAGCCTACATGAAAACTTGTCCTGTTAAATCTATGTGGTTATCTTCCTATTATTGGTGATCCCATTAATCTTTGATCCGTGACATTTTCTCCTTCATCTCCCATCATTGGTTATTCATTCTTATCTTGTAAGTGAATAATCCAAGCTCTCATCCCCTTCACATCATTCTGAGTGTCTCATTCTACATAGACAAAGGAGAATATGAGCGCATGTTTCATAAAAAATTTATATGCATTTCAATACCTATTTAACCTACTACTCAACCTATCAATTTAACTGAATTTCATTTCATCTAGATTGAACCCAAATTTGTGTGATATCAATGGAAGAGACATAACCGGAATTTTCCCTTTTCTTCCTAGTTAGATATTTGTATTGTGACCTTGACCTTTTACTATCATTTGAATGTATGGTACTGTGATCATATCAGGTGTAGTGGGGTTAGAGAAAGTACTTAGAAGTATATTCGATGTCTCATTGTAGTGACCATTTTTACCTCATGGAGGAGAGTATCATACTTGTCTACATAGGCGGGAATGTGGGTTAATGATATGTATCCCTTCCCCAACAGATTTCGCATAGGAAGGATTTTTTTTAGAAAAATGAAAACTCTTACGCCCCCTTTTTTCTTTTGTGTATTATTCGGAAGATCATAGATGAAGTATATAATTTCTGTGATTGTAAGGATTAGTCCCACATCTACCTTTCTTATGGTTTTAGCTGGTGGAAATTGATTCGAAGGAAATCCATCCCATAGTCATTCGGCTCTAGGAGAAATTGGAAATATGATATGTGGGTGGACCAGGATGAATATATTGGGTAGAGAGAAGCATGTTGAAGATTGAAGTATTATAAATTCCAAAATTTGAATCACCAAGATTAAACATCTTGATAGTAAAGAAGATTTCCATTTTGCTAGATCCAAGATTTGAGGGACTAGCTTTAAGTTATTTCCAAAATTTGGTTAATATTTTATTTTTTCCCCACGACCTTTCTTATTATGGATATATCTCAGGTTTTTTTAAGAAATGTTGGTTAATTGGGTTGATCCTGAAAGGTGGTGTGTCCCCATTGAGGGCTATGACACCTCCTCAGCCTCAAATATCCAATGGGCGGTCTGGAAATTGATTAAGTTATTGTTGGGGTACCAAAACATCATTCAATCATAGACAGGGTTCCAATAGAAGATGTCTCAAAGTTATTTGTGTTGAATGAGGGTAAGGACATCACAGGGACATCAATACCAAATTCAGGAGTGTATGGCCCACAATGGGTTCCTCAAGGATTAGTGCTTTCCAATTGCTTGCACTTCTATCTTGGTAGGTCAAGGAAGGCTAAGCAAGGTAGAATTAGAGGTAAGTTAAGCATATGTGTGTAAAAATAAAGGGGCACCATTTATTTTATCTCACGAGAGAATTAAAATAAAAGGGGGACTTGTCATGGTCACAACACATTGGGATGCCACTGATTTGGGAAGATAACTAAAATTTGGTATCTTAGATTATTTTGTTTTGTTCTCTTACTTTACAATTGAGAATAAATAATTATGTTCTAATTTTTATAATAATTCTTTGAGTGTTTTTTTCTTCTTAGGGTTAGACAAGAAAGGATAAGTGTCAAATAAGAAGCTTATATCCCACCCAAAAGTGAGAAGAATTGTTGTTTTATGAATTAATGGTCCAATCTCATAAATGTTGCTTGATATGTTGTCAAAACAGATGGGAGGAAGGGATTGTAGACAAGAGTTAATATTTTATGGAAATATTAATGTTTTTTGTCATGATAGTTTTTTGATTTGATTTTTTTCCTTGTAGGAAGAGTCACTAAGAGAATCAGGACATCGATAACTCACAATATGTGAACTCTCAATATAAGCTTGTATAAATTGATCACATGTGATCTAATAGTTGGATAACTATCATAAAAAGTAAACCCAAAATAGTCATTGGAGGTAGGAAAATTTGATGGAGGGTGATTCAATGAAAATGGAACAAAATATAGTTACCAACTTAACAAGAACTGTGACCTCAAAATGAGAACTTTGACCCCAAAAACCCATATTTTTGTGTCAAAAACAAAAAAATCAACACTCGAATCAAAAGTGGTGTTACTAGTAGCACCCTCTTTTTGGAGATAGTTAGAATTTGGACTTTTTTGAAATGACGGCCTTGACAATCGAACAAACCCCCTAAAATTGACCCTCAAATCAGAAAGTGATTCTACTAGTAGCATCGATGTTTTTTTGAAGTTAAAATTATGAC
>ML792798.1:69882-101520 GCA_009831015.1 Picea engelmannii | reverse complement strand
TTGACATTAACCCTTTCACAACAATTACATCAATAACCATATAACAAATAATCAATATATCAATGATGAAAACACATCTCTATGACAATACTTGACATCAATCCCTTTGACATCAATCCCTTGACATCAATGACAACATAGTACAACATGTCTAACCTAGGTAATAGTTTTCTATCCAAAATCAA
Source organism: Picea engelmannii (assembly GCA_009831015.1). Classification (NCBI taxonomy): domain Eukaryota; kingdom Viridiplantae; phylum Streptophyta; class Pinopsida; order Pinales; family Pinaceae; genus Picea; species Picea engelmannii. The sequence continues at coordinate 101,335 of ML792798.1, read as the reverse complement.
TAAGTGAGCGAAGTAGATTGAATGGGAATAAATAATTGAGGACTAACTATTCCACCATTAGCTCATGAAGATAAAGGAAAACACCCACTTTGATTTCTATATGTACAATTACTTATTATGCTTAGTAGTAGCATTACTCAAACTGTGGAAGGTGCAAAGAAACTTGAGAAATGACTACCTACCAATCCCATACCATTATACAAGGATGAAGGGGAATTGTCTTTATAAATTATACCAATATGTAGAGGATGATGTTTTGAAATGGTGTTCAATTTCGAAAGGAAAAGAAGATGATAAAACCCCGAGATGTCAGGTTAGTACTAGATTAAGGATAGAAACCCTAATAGACCATAGATTAAGGCTTCTAGAGGATGAAAAATAAGGGTTCAACTAAAATATGAACCCTAGATCAGGTTAGGACTAGATTAAGGCTTCTAGGGATGAAAAATAAGGGCTCAACTCAAATATGTCAAATAAAAATATGGATAGGGAAATAAAAATGAAACACATAGAAACCCTAATGAACCCTATTGACCTAGAAATACAAACAATAGAAGAGTGATATCAATAGAATTAGTAAGTGGGTGAATTTATTGCAACACTAAATAACAAGGCCCACACAAGAGATAATTGAGATTCCAAAGAGACAAAAAAAAGTGAGGAACAAAGAAACATGGTCAAATAGGCACAAACACCATTGCAAAACAAAGAAAAAATAGAACAAGTGCATGTTAATATAGATATCATAAAAAACTATATCATACCTTAGGTATAACTTAAGATAAGAGGTCAGTGGAAGATTGAAGAAGGATTTGCATGGAAAATCACAAAGGAATCTAAACAAATTGAATAAAAGGGGGGCAAGAAGAAATCATAGACAACAACTTAGGAAGGAACTATTACAACCCAAAGCTAAGAACTAAGGCATGAACCAATGTAAGAGAAGGCAAAGTAGCCAATAATAGCTCCCAAGGAGGTATTTTATGACGATATAAACAAAATGATTGAGCAATATCAATGAACCAACCTCATCCAAATCCCAAAGGAGGTAAGGAAGAAGTGATATAAATATGAATTCCATAAGGTAGACCAAGAAATAGTAAGTTTAGGAGAAGGAAAGGAAAGGAAATACAAGAATAGGATAATAAAAAATAAGAGGAGACAACTCCAATACCCATTGTATAACTGGGACAAAGTAAAGGAGGACAAACAAAGAAGAAGGAAATAGAAAAGTAGGAGAAGATGGAAAGACAAGAGGAGGTAAAGAACATAAAGGAAGAAATAACAAGATTGATAAATTTGTAAAATAATAAAAAATAGATACTGAGAACAAAGAACCATATATTAGAAGAACACATAAAGAAAAGAAAGTAAGAATGAATCAATTTCAAAGAGACAAGTCATTTGGAAGAAAAAATGAAAATAATAGAAGAAGAACATGAAGAAATTAACCAAAGAGATCATTATTATGATAAAAAATACATAGACATTGTTAGGAGGATCAACAAGAGGAAGAAAAGATAAGAAGAAGAAAAAAATAAGCAAAAAGATAAAACGAAGAAGAGAAGAAAATAGAGGAAAAGAAGAAGAAAATAATAACACAAGAGAGTAGAAGAAGAAAGGATAAAAGAATAAGAAGCTAGAAAAGAAGAAGAAAGGATAAAAGAAGAAGAAAAATCTTGGTTAATGATATACCAGTCACAGTCCCAGTTTACTATAATTGAGCTTAACATACTAGAAATAAATTATGTTATCCATATAAAAACCACAAATATAAAATCTAAGTAGTATCCTAAATTCATTAAAACATAAGAGAAAACATTCTAGTCAATGACAACACAATTTACATTGAGAAAAATCTCCTCTTAAGGAAAAAAAAAAACCAGCTTTCTTCAACAGTAGTAGTTATCTCAATCACTTTCTTTCAATTTCAAAAAACACCATTACATTCCATAATGATCACCATCCAAAGTATTTCAAACAAACATAATCACTTTCAATATCTATATAACTAGTTTTTAGTTTATTATAAAAAAACATACTATCAACAACTCTGATATCATTCTACTCCTAGATACATATAATCTATTGGTGTGCTTGGTTATCCTGAGAGCCAAAAATCACATCCATTGTTCTTTGTTTACCCCACATAGGGTTATTTTGGTAAAAATTGGGGGTATCTACCCCAAACAAAAATAAATGGGAAGAATAAAGAAGAAATGAAGAAGGAAGGAAAAATGAAGAGGAGAAATGAAAAGAAGAAAGGTTAGGAGAAAGGAAAGAAGAGAAGAAGAACAAAGAAAAAAAGATGAAGAGAAGAAAAAATAATATAGGCAGAGGGAAGTTGAAACGACAAAACAATAAGAGACCAAGAGAAAGGACGAGGATCACCTCAATGTGGCAAAGGAATCAATAAACAAGAATGATAGAAGAATATAACAAGGAGGGGAGAAAATTCTAGAAGGTAAAGAAGAGAACAAAGCTTGATCAAACAAATAGGTAGATATATAACTTAAATCAAGGGATGCAATTATACATAATTATACAACCCATTTCATAGAGAACACCAAATATAGAAAAAATGGAAATTCCTAAGAAAATGAAGGAAAGTGATATAAAAGATGCAAGAACAAGCAAATCAACAAGAAGTTAAATTATAGACTGTATTAATCATGAAATGAAAAGTCAAGGAACATGGAGACATGGTACATACAAAAATAACCTATTATGATAACATAATATTTTCAAGGCAACAATAGTTATTCCAAAGGTGTTGGAAAAGCAATAAATTTTGAGGGATTATACTTTACATGAACTATAAGAACAAACCTCTAGAGATGAAAATTTATAGATTGGGAAGGTAGGCCATCAAATGATGACCAAAATCTATAAGGAAACACAAAAAAAATTAAAGACAATGATAAGGATATAACAAATATACAAGGAAGGCTAATAATATTAGAAAAAATACTAGGATGCATATTCCCTATAGTGGAAATCCCAAGGGGTACTACAGAGGATGAAGCAATCCAACTAAGGCTAGAAGTGATGATAGATAAATTAACTTGGAAGAATAAAAAAAAAATGGAAAACGAGGTAGAAATAAAAATGAATCATAAATGAACAACATCACTAAGGAAACTCCATAGGGTCATGTAGGAACTTGAGATTGAAGAAATTTGGCAAGATATAATATAAAAGATGAAAAATACAAGGGCATAATTGTTGATTGGGCTTTAAAAATTATCATATTTAAGTATAAATATAGCATATTTTAAACTTGAATATTATAAGGAGGAAGAATTCGAACTAGGAAGATTTGAAATAGAGGAAATAATCACAAACCTAGCAAACTTTTAGGAATGATTGCAACAAATGAAATGACACACACAGGGAATTCTAAGCAATTGGAAACTATCCGAATGCAATGGGAATAAATTTGCTTAATAAAATAAATGTATTGGTGATATGTAAACTTCCATCGATATTTCAATGGAACAATTCTTCACAACGTATCTGATAAATAAAATTGAAATCTACATTCTGAAGGTTAAATTCCTTTAGATTCCAAAATATTTAGTTACTGATTTTTTTCTTATGCATGAAATAGATAAAATGCGGAAAATAGAGAACAATAAAATAAAATCACACATCATCCAAAAAATAACACATATTTTCTCTGTAAACCCCTTAGGGAGAAACCCAACTAGAAGGTGAGGTTTCTCTACTCTCTTTTCTCTAGTATGGAAATAATGCAAGTATAAAGGAGAATGCACTCACTATGGAGGTACCTGAGACATGGGGCATGTTAAGATACTACAAAAAATTAACCCCCTATATTATTCTCTTTAAGTTTCCACTCCCAATTCTTTTTCTCTACTATGGAACAAATACAATAACATAGAATGGAACCCTTTCTCCTCCTAGTGGCCTGGTATTTAACATTGCTCGATAGCCATCTAGGGGTAGGTTTTTGACTTCCTAAACTATCAATTATGATAGGGTTTTGGACCTTATAGAATATTCTTGAAATTGCATACATAGATAGCCCCATATGCGTGAGTAACGGGGGTTGACGTGACATCCTATCATACCATGGTGGTCAACACGGTAGGTCAACTTGCAGGAGGCATATCTTTTGCATATGAGCTCTGATTGACATGATTTTTACATCATTGGAAAGGTATTGATGTGTAGAAGAGTGTCATGGGATCCTATATAATTTGGGAAAGTTTTAACCCAAAAATATTCCATTTTATGCCTCAAAATGGATTCAGAAGGTTCCATACCCCAATTTTCCAAACTACGAACTGCCACTAAAATGACTCTACAAGTTGATTCCTCCAATTTTTTCCACTCTAAAACCATCAAGATAGATGAAAAAATAATATAATGATCCAATCTAGATCATAACTCCCCATTTAGGGTGGATTTTGGTCCCCAAAATATTTACTGAATGAGAGGAAATGTTTCCTCTACCTTATCCTTAGAGTACCACTTTTCTTTGCCTGGAAGTTGTCCTTTCAACCCAATATGCCAATGGTCATTCTGCCCTTGTCTTGTAGTTCTATACCTCTTTTGAAAAACTATGTCCTCTGCCAACTCTGTCTTAACATCACGTGATAAATCCTCTATGGGAGGTAGGACCCGCTCCTCCTCCTAATCCAACATAGAGGGCTCATAGAGTTTGAGATTCTCCACATTCACTACTGAGTAAATGCGCTTGCATGGGAGTAGACTAATTCTGCATGCATTATCTCCCACCTTTTCCAATACCTCAAAAAGACCATACGGTAGAGCATTGATCTTTGTACTATAACCCTATAGTCTTTCCTTATTAAGTTGTAACCATACTCTATCTCCCACTCTAAATGTTCTCTCTATTCAGTGTTGGTCATGTCTAGCCTTGTACTTTTCTTGTGACTTCTTCAATGTCTCTTGTACTTGTAGATGGATCTTCCTAATTTTATCAACAATTTTTTATTCTTTTAATGCATATTTTGTGAGGTCCTCCCTCACTCCTCCTTGCTGTCCATATATAACATCTAAGGGTGAAGGTGAAAAATATCCAAATAAAGTTTCAAAAGGTGACTTACCAGTAGAAGTGTGGACTACTCTGTTATAAGAATGTTGTATATAGTCCATATTTTCATCCCAGGTCTTCATATGCTTCTGATTTTAATCCCTCAAAAGCTACACCAAAGTCTTGTTGACTAATTTTTGTCTTCCCACTTTTCTATGGATGGAATGTTGTATACCTCTTCAACTTAGTGTCCATATTCTCCCATAATGTATTCCAAAATGCACCGAGAAATATAGTATCCATGTCTAAGATGATGATCCTTGGTATCCCAAAGTGCACCTAGACCCATTCAATGATTCACTAATTATTTCCCTTTGATGGTCTTTTATATGGCATGAGAATGCACATATTGCTAAACCTATCAACTACCACAAATAGATAGTCATCTCCCTTCCGTGTGGTTGTTAAACCTCCGAAAAAATCCATGTAAATTATTTCCCAAGGTCAAGTGGGTACATGTAAGGGATGGTATATACCTTGCTTCCTGTTACTGAGCTTGCTAGTACAAAAAAGTATACATCCTATAATATACTATGATACATCTTCTTGCATTATTGGCTAGTACACACACTTCTATAAGTTGGAAATCGTCTTCCCAACACCAAAATTTCCTACAACCTTGGAGGTGTGATCCTATGTGATAAGATAAAATCATTCACCTTTAGGCACACATATCTTGTCAAGATTGTAGAGTAAACCATTTTGGAAATTATAGTCAACCTTTCCATCACCTTATTCTATATGAATTTGACCATGTAGTTGCTAGAACACCTCCTTAAAGTCCTCATATTCTATGTATGCCTCTTTGTATGCATCATGTGTAAAATGCTCCATGTACATTAGAGTTCCCAAAGTTGTAATATTGGATGTGGGTAGTCGTGAAAGCATGTCTTCTAACTTGTTTATGCTAACCTTATTATACTTTATGATCAAATGAAATTGTTGTAAGAAACCCATCCATTTGTAGTGTATGGTTTGTTGTAACTCACTCTGGGCCTACACTACAAATACTAGAGTGGTTGGTGATCCATGTGGATGATGGTCTCCATGCCCATTAGATAGTGCTTCCACTTCTTGATAGCTTGTACCAAGGCATAGAGCTCCTTGTCATCAGTATGGTAGTTTAGGATCACCCGATGAAATACTTTAGAATGATAACATACATGCCTTCCTCCTTGCATCAAAACTAGTCCTATGGAATACCCACTTGCATGTGTATCCACTTCAAAGGGCTTCTACAATTTTGGTAGCATGAGCACAACTGCTTGATTGATCCTTATTTTTATCCCATCAAATTCCTTCTGATAATTTTTCCTCCACTGGAAACTCTTATTTCCCATTGTTATTGCGTGGAGTGGTGCAACTACCATTGAAAATGAATCTATGAACTTTCACAAGTAATGTGTTGCCCTAATAAAGCTCCTAACTTCTGTGCAATTTGTAGAAACTGGACATATCATTATGGCCTCCATATTGGAGGTATCTATATTGATGTAAGGTACCAAATCTATTATAATAGTAGAGAAACATATATACTACAGAAAATAATAGAGAAACAACATAGTATATGAAGCCACAACATCAAAATAATACCTTTATTGATAGGAAACAATGTTTACTTTCCTCTTTGAGGGGGAAACCTCTAGCAAAGAAGCTCTATATTACAATAATTATCAATACAAGGCTTCTCATGCCTCCTACTCTTATTTATATTAATTATGTCTTCTAAAGAACCTTCTAGTGGAAGATCTTTCTAGAAGCAGAAGCTTCTATTATGTCTTCTTACATTGACTTGTTCTCATTTATTAAATAGGCCTTATAAACTAACGTGAGATTTTGTTACATGGAAAATGTATTATTCTACCTACATGATGGGTTAGGGAGGTTAGGTCCCTAACATTCCCTCCCCATTTAAAATAGCCTTGTCCTCAAGGCTTGAGATGAGGAAATTGTTGCAGAATGGTAGCAGACTCCTAGGTGGAAACTTATGGAGTTGTATATTTCCATTGAAATAACACTTCCTAGATGGCGCGCTAACGAAGATGATGTTCACACTGGTCCAAGACTTCTTGGGGATGTAACCAAATGGAACTTTATTCATCCAACTCATGTATATGGGTTTGAGTTTGGCACTTAGTTCCAATCACCTTCTTTAAGCATGAGACATGAAAAAAAGGATGGAGCTTAGAGTAACTGGGCAGAGCTAACTAGCAGGCAATGTACCCCACACAATTGAGAATGGAATAAGGACCACAAAATTTTAGAGTAAGCTTATGACAATGTTCATCTTTGAGTGAAGACTACTTATAAGGTTGTATATGAACAAAAACCTAGTCCCCTTCAAAAAAGTGATGCTTAGAATGACCTTGATCGACTTGTTGCTTCATGCGATTTTGAGCCATCACCAAATTTTCTTTGAGGGTATGGAGAATGGCCTTGCGTATTGTAATATTTTCTTCAACCTCCTAAACCTTAGAGACACCTGACATGTATGAGAGAACTGATGGTGGATTTTTTCCATATATTTCTTCAAAAGGAGTCATGCGAGTGGTTGTATGGTAAGGTGTATTATACCACCATTCATCTAGTGGTAACCACTAAGCCCACTGATGCTAGAGGTCATATGAAAAACACTTTAAATATGTTTCCAAACACTTGTTGAAAATTTCAGTTTGGCCATTAGTTTGGGGATGATAGGCGGTGTTGAGATGTAATTGGGTGACCTGTAACTTGAACAATTCTTGCCAAAAATTGTTGGTGAACATGGGAACCCTATCAGAGATAATAGAATGTGGCAAGCCATGAAGTTTGAAGATATTATCCATGAAAAATTGGGCCACTGTGGATGCAGTGAATGTTGGGGTTGTTATAATCTTTGTATTAAAAGTCAAGGTGGATCAACTAACAGTCGAAGTTGAAGTTCGAGGTGGTTCGACCAGGTAACGACAAAGTCAAGGTGGATCGAAAACAAGTTGAAGTTCAAGGATAGTCGATCGGGTAAAGTCRAAGTCAAAGTTYGATGTGGTTTGACATAGTAAATACATCGACAACAAGTAGAACAGGTCAAACGATAAGAGGTCGATAGGTGGGCGTGTGGAAACCGACTAAAGATCGAATGAAGGCCGAATGGTAGTCTAAGACGACTTGGTAGTCACCTGTAACAGAATCCTGATATTCACATGATTTGTAGCCAATGATCTGCATGGATCTGTAACCATTTTTGGGCACATTTTCTTTAGGGTTTTTCTTGTTGTAAATCCTATAAATAAGTCATGTTTTAAGGCTGTAAAGGCTTATAAATGAGTCAATCAATAATAATAGAGGTTGTTGGTCATGTATATGTAAGTCAAATTGGCTACAGGGTTGTTCTTGTGTAAGAAAAAGGGCATGATTTTGATTGTGTCTTAGGTGAGGAGCAAGGTTAGACATGTAACTTTTTCTTCTAAATGAATAAGACAACAAGGAGTAGAACTCTCAAGGAATGTTGGTTTTCCCAGTTTGGATTTCCAGGGTAAAATCTATGTGTACTGTGTATTTTTTGTGTCATTTACTTTCTTGATTAAATATTTCTTCCTCTCTTATGCTAGGTTTAGCATGGAAGTGTTTCTCATTTCCTAACATGTGGTATCAAAGATTGGCTTAACAACCTTGGATATGAGCTAAAATTTAGGTATAATAAAAGTTGTAAGGTAGAAACCTTTAAATATTGTGCTAAATATTATGTTAAATAATGGTGAGCAGTTCGAGAATAGAGATCGAAAAATTCAATGGCTAAAATTTTGAGCTTTGGAAGCTTAAAATTGAAGATCTCCTTGTAGATTGAGAAAAATGGACAACTGTTTATCTAGGTACCATGTCGGAAGGTATTTCGACAAAATAATGGGAGAAAATTGAAAGAAGAGAAAGGATTATGATTCAACTTTGTCTTGTAGATTCGGTATTGTTGAATGTATCAGGTGAAGATTCGACTAAGAAACTGTGGGACAAGTTGGGAAGCTTGTATCGGTCGAAATCCCTGCTAAATAAGTTGTTTCTCAGAAAGAAAATGTATCTTCTAAGAATGAGTTTTGGCATTTTGGTGACTGAGCATTTAAATTCATTTAATACCATTATAAGCCAATTATCTTATGTGGATGTTAAAATCAGTCAGGAGGAGAAATGTATAAGCTTATTATTTTCTTTGCCAGAATCCTAGGATAGCTTAGTCGTGGATATAGGGAGTAATGAAACCAAATTAATGCTAGAAGACGTGGTTTCATCTCTACTATCAAAATAAATGAGAAGGAATAACATGGAAGGATCAACCAAAGATTCTTTAGTGGTGAGAGGTCAACCGGTTGAAAAAGATAAAGGAACATTCTCTGGTAGAAATTCTAAGTCAAAGGGTAGATCTAAATCCACAGTTCAATCAACAAGAAGATGATAGAAATGTGGTATAAATGGGCATTACAAAAAGGAATTCAATTCGAAGGCGATGGAAGTTAGTACAGGATCCGTTGAGAAGAAGTTGATCGAGAGAAAGAAGACTCTATGTAAGGGAGGTGATGTGTACCTGACATCGACCAGTACACAGTCTGATCAAGATGTTTGGTTGATTGACTTAGGAGAATCCTGTAACATGAAACCACATTGAGAATGGTTCTGCAAATATGAATGATATGAAGGAGGATAAGTGTTCTTGGGGGATGAATCGACAACCAGAATTTTCAAACGGGGAATAGTTCAACTGATACTGCATGATGGTAGGAGTAGAACCCTTCTAGGTGTGCTACACATTTTGGGTTTGGAAAGAAAACTGATATATGTCAATAGAATGAGAGATGTTGGAGTGAAAACTTTATTTTATAAGGATTTGTGCAAGATGGTCATAGGTGCAATGGTCTTAATGAAAGGAGTTTATATTGGAACCCTATATAAGTCTCTCGGGAATGCCGACTAAACTGGATGAAACAACATCGTTATTCCAGAATTTGACTCGACTTCGACTCGACTTGACTTGACTCAGGTTGATTCGATTCAAACCGACTTGACAATTCATCATAATTAATTCGACCCAACCATGCTATGGCACGAGAGAATGTGACACGTTGGAGAAAAATGAATTTGAGCTATGCACAATAAAGGTATGGTCAAAGAATTTCCCAAGTGTAATTTATAATTTTACTTCTATGAACATTATATATATGGAAAACAAAGTCAGGTGAGGTTCCCATCTGGAGAAACAAGGGAAAATGGGAGTCTAGAGTTGGTTCATAGTGATTTGTTTGGCCCCATTGCATTGCCTTCAGTTGCTGGATCCCTTTATTATGTCTCCTTCATAGACTATTTTTCCAAGAAGAAATGGATGTATTTTCCGAGGAATAAATTAGAGGTTTTCGAGAAATTCAAAGAGTTTAAATCTCTTGTAGAAAACCAGATAGATAAGAAGATTAAGGTGATAAGAAATAACAATGGTGGGGAATTTTGTGGAAAATAATTTGATTAGTTATGCAAGAAGTGTGCCATAGCACGCAAAACTACCACACCATATACCCCACAAAAAATGGAGTTGTCGAGAGAATGAAAAAAACGTTGATGGAAAAGGCAAGGATCATGCTCAGTGGTGCTGGACTTGCACAAGAATTCTGGGAGGAGGCAATAAACACTACAAAATATCTATTTAATATGTATCCTTTGTCAGTGCTAGTCAACACGACTCCAAATGAGGTATGGTTGGGAAAGAAACCTTTAGTTTCACATATCAAAGTATTTGGATATGTTGCATTTGTGCATGTTCCAAGGAAAAGAGGAGCATGATGGGCAAGAAGGTAGTGTATTTTCATTGGATACAAAGAAGGAATGAAAGGATATAATCTCTAGGATCCTGCATCAAGGAAAACAGTGTATAGTCGATATGTGGTCTTCAGAGAGGTCGAAAGTAAGTCAGAGCCTCAGGAAATTGTTCAGATCGAGAATAATCTTGAGACGATGTGTTTTTAACTAAGGAACAAAGAATATGATTCAAATGAGTTGAATGAATCAGAGGAAGAGGTGGAACAACTGAATCTGGTTGTAAGGAGGTCTTTTGGATGTATGGGATGACCCGTGTTCTACCTTAGTTCTCCAAAAAAAACCTAGAAACCATCAACCCCTCTGGTAAACCAGAAGGAAACACTACACACACAGTGCACAATGTAGTCTCAATCGATATGGATTATGGGTGATTGAATGACCCAAGTGTATACAATCATGGAAGGGATGGAACTCATGGGAATGTTAGGCACTTTTATACTTCTTCTACTTCAAAATTCATTCTACCATTCACTTATACTTTAACATTCATTCTGCATAAAATAACATGCCTACTCTAGTGCGCATTGTAAATTAACTCTAACATATGAATGTATTCATTCATTCATTCAACATAATGAGCATTGCAACACATAAAAGGAATCATTCCAAACATTGACACGGTATTTTACCATGGTTCACCCCCTTGGGATGCATCCACAAAGATATTATTATTCTTATTATTCTTCATCAAAATATGGTGTTGCGTGCATTACATCATAGTTTTATTAATGGTGAGGCTAACCAACATCGCACTAAGATCAAGAGATTGTGACCTGACCCTCAGTTACACTCCATAAGTCTCCAAAACTGATACAATTTGAGCTCCACTTCTCTCAACCAAGCCAAGTATTGTGACTCAAAACTCAAAAGGTTCTCAAAGATAAGATCATCTATGATATCATATATGTGATCCGACAATGATACCTCCTATCTACCTCATACATTATATTTATATTACAACAAGTGGGTTAAAACCATTACATTGACTATAAAAACCCTAAACCTAAGTGGATTAAGCTTCTCCACATAATAAATTCCTTTGTGTGGTCGATCTTCATTCCTTTATTTGACTTTGTGCTTCTTCTCCACAATTCTCAACACGCTACTTTCCTTTCCTTATGTCGCGTTGCTTTCCCTTCTTCCCCGGTGTGCGCTGCTTCCTTTGGTCCATTCCTTAATTTCCTGCCTCGTTTGTTGTGTTGTATAACAAAATAGCCTGCTCCAACATGACCCCAACAATTACTTGTGGCTCATCTTGAGCCACTTAGGGACTGTTTTCCTCTCTAACAGACTTCTCCAACTCTTGTAATTGGCCTGAGATCTCTTCAACACAAGTATTCACTTGTGTTCTCTTTTTTGCAACAGACTCCACATTATGTATAGTGAGATGTTCCTTCATCATCTCTTCAATCTCCAACTTAAGATTTTCCCTCTGGCCCTTAGCTGCATCCATTTCTATAAAACTATTCTCTGCATCTTCCTGTAATGGCTCTAGTTGAGCATACCTCTGCTGCTTCTCTGTCTACAAAGTCTTTAGCTCTGCCTGCAAATTATTTAACTCTTGTCTGATTCTCATTCTTGTGAATGTTCATGGCCTTTTGTTTTTGTTTCATCTCCTACACGGTTGTGTTGATTCTTTCTTCCTTATGTTCTAGTGCATGCAAATTTTCATCCTCTTGCAGACTTGTCCAAAGTTGTGTACTTTTGTCATATAACTCTACAATGTCCTTAATACTCTGCACCATGCTCTCCATGTTCCTTGGAACTTCCTTCTCTCTCTGTGAGCTCACTTCTTGTGATGTTCTTAGGTTTAATTGTGCCATCAAGTCTGTTATATGAATCTTGTAGTTTTCCATCACCTGCGTGATCTTCCCAATTTTCCTTTGTCTGTAAGTTCTCCCCTTCTTGTGCATTGTATGGTATTCACTTGAAAAATTATTCAATGTGCTCCTCTATTTGACCAATGCATTTATTTTCCCTATCCTTCTCAACTTGTACTTCCTTGAGAGTTATCTTCAATCTATCATTTATGTCCTTTGTTGTTTGTAACTCCCTCCTGTTCGTGCATACTCTTGATTGGACCTCTTATGCAACGCTTACTTGCAGTTTATACAATGCTTTCGTGGGGATATTGGCCAATGCCAAGTTCAAGTGAGAAATATCCTTCTTCAATTTCTGCGGTGTTTATTCATCTAACTGTAGCATATCCCTAGTGATGAGAAACTTCTCTCTTCTTGATGATATGATCTGGATTGTTTCCTGCGCTGGGACTATCTGTTCTAGAATAGTTTGTTGTGGTTGTGCCTTTTTTGTTTGTTTTACTATTCTCAGTTGCAGTTGCACCAAAGTTTCCTTCACTTCTAACAATTTCTATATGATCTTCTCTCTTCTATTCTCTGTGTCGTCCCATGTCTCTGCTATGTGGTCTTGTACTTTTTTTGTCACCATATTCTCGTCGTCTTTTGTGATTGTGAATTATGAGACATCTTTGTGTGCCTTCATATTTTTCCTCTATCCTCTTTCCTGAAACACGATTCTCTTATTTGGAAGAGTCCCTTTTTGTGATGAAGTTGTAGGTATCTCTATGTTTGGGATGTCTCCTCCTCCTTGTCCCTCCTATGCAGGAACACTTGTTTCCTTTGGTGTGCTTCCATTAGTCTTCTTCTTCTATTGTGCTCCTTTGTTGGTGGCTCTGACGGGATATTTCTCCTATGTGGCTAGATTTGGGATGGTCTTTTGTTGTCTCATTTTATTTATAGTTGTTCTCCCTCCGACATATTTTTCACACTCAACATATTTTCTACTGTTTGTTGCTAGACTATTGGTTTTCTGCTACGTGCCAGCTTGCTTTGGTTATTTCCCTTTTTTCCCCTTCTTTTTTCATTGGTACTCTCCACTCGTCCGGCCAGTCTTTCATGGCCCATTGGAATTCCTCACCAGTGAATCAATATCTCATATGCATCCAATTCTTATTCAGGTCCCTTTTTTCCTGTATCCATACATTATGCTTTGATACCTGAAAATTGGCTATATCCTTGTGTTCCTCTACCACTTCGGGTGGTATCCTCCAAGTCTCGGTCACATTTCCTTTGTTTCCTTAAAATATGTCATAAATATACTGGATTTGGTCTTCCTTTCTCTTGTGACTGATGTATTCCACAATGTTTCATAAAATTTTGTGTGGCACATTCCGATCCTTTGACAAAATATGTTGTATTTGGGGTGTCTCCATCCCACCAATGTTATAAGTATGAGTAACCACGAATAGTGGAACTTTGTTCCTAATGCTTGCACATCCTGGAAATCATCCAAAAATAATTTCGATAGGTAGAGATTCCAGCTAAGTAAATTCCCCTTCGTGCACTGTGTGATTGCTGCTATCTGTTGAGCCTCATTTTTGTCACCTCCAATTGCCTTATCTTGTCCCATATCCTAACCAAGTTTTCCTCATACATATGCACTCTCTGCCTATTTTCCTCAACAAACATGTCATTTAATAATTGTTTTGTACATGAGATAATATTCATTTGGTCATGATTTATGTGGTTTATTAATGGTTAGAATTGAATAATTAATTATTGTTATGCTCCTAATTACTTTGAATACTAATTAAGGAGATCCATATGGTACTATCATGAGTCTGGTACTGCAACAACCGCTTGATCCATTACTCCACTTGATCTGGTACTCCACCTTATCTGGTACTCTTCATGATCTGATACCAATACTCCTCCTGATCAGGTACCACTACTCTGCACCTCTTTTGGTACCAGCTCTGCGCCTCTTTTGGTACCATCTCTACGTCTCTTCTGGTACTAGATCTATGCCTATTCTGGTACCACCATTGTGCTGGTTCAGTACCCAGATTTATGACTGTGATAGTCTGGTACTAAACCCCTGTCTACAGGGTTCACGTGTTGAATGAGTATGCTGGTGGTGATTCCAATAAGTTAGTTGGATGGAAGTATCCTTAGGTAGTTTGGAGATCATGATAGACTTCATCACTCATGCACTTCTTGTCATGAGGATGAAGTCAATCCCTAGAGATACAATATGAATCACCAATTGTAATATTTTGAAAACATTTGATAATTATCCTCAGACCTTGGTTATAATGGCTAACTTGCATTAAAAGGGTTGTTGTGTAGATGGTATAAAGTAAGAAGCAAGTAGAGAATGATATACACTGTTATGTTGCAGATTGGATTTTTGAACAGACTTATTTTGTAAACTTACTTGCTGAAGAATTAATATGAAGTTAAATTCATCCATTCCATGTGTTCTGTAAAGTTTATTGTTCTGTGAGTTTTCTCTAAGCTTCCATGTTGGCACGACAAGGGCCCACCGTTCCGACTTGGAAATCTTGTTGTAATGGTAATGTGGATCTAATTTTTGTAAGTGTGTGTGTGGCGTGATTATGTACATAGAAGTTGTGAGTACAAATTTTTGACGTAATTAAGTTGTGACTTATAATATAATCTAAGTGTGGATGCATCAAAACATGTGAATAGTAATCTAGTGGTAGCTTTATAATCATTTATGATTTCAGTGTGTGATCATTTATTTCTGAATTGTGTTCTTTTAATCTCATATTTTATCTTGCAAAGTGTGGTAGTACATGAACAATTTAAGAGTCCATTCTTCGCATTAAATGAGCCAACAAATGGAACATCTCATTAAAACCTTTGTTTCCTGTGTAGAAATAAAGGAACTTTTTTCAGAATTTCCAGGTTGCATTGAATTTCTTTTCTGATTTGAAGAGTGTGCAGAACTAGATAGCTTGCAAGTTGATATTGAAGTGAGTGATTACAGTAGTAAGATAAAAATCCATATTTCACCTTCATGAGCCAGTAAATGGACAACATTGTTGCCTGTAAGAGATCCTTTGGGGTGCACGTTAGCTATATTCTTTTCTTTTAATTTTGTTTTTCAATTTTTGCATAGTGTGTAAAACATAGATTAAGCATTGAAAAACAGAGTGTGTTTTGAAGTGTTATTAATTATTGTTATACTCATCATACATAGATAAACCACCTATTTCCGACACATATAATGTAACAACTCTGTTGATTATGAATCCTAGATTGACATATAAATGAGTGCAATATACTAAGCATATATATACACCAACATTTTGGCGTCATTGTCGGGGAGTTGTAAACGGTAATAGGTAGTATTTGAATTATATTGCTTTAATGGTTTTGGATTGGTTTTATGGATGGCCTAAGGGAGGATAGAATACATTAATACGTGAGCGAAGATCCCATGTGTCCACTTTAGTGGGGTTTCTCCAAAGTTAGGTTGTCCTCTCCCTTTCATGCAAAAGTTTTTTTTCTTTTAATGCAAGTGTGTTTTTCCTTATTTTATGCAAAAGTTTGTTTTTATTTATGAAAATTTAGCTTTATTTATGATGATATAACTTGTGTGAATCGATAACCTGGTCATAGAAGGGTCCCAGTAACGCAAGGATTTCAATTTTGGTGAGTTTTATTTTTTCAAATAGTTTTAATTTCTTACCTTTAAAATTCAGATCTTTGATGATAAATCATTTTTGGGGTGCTGTAAGAACCCCGAGTACTAATTTGTGTTGCGAGACAGGGATCATCAACTGGATAAAGTGATTCAAGGATGATTAAGAGCTTGAAGAATGTTCCTCCGTGAACTTTGTCACATTCTAGCAACAACTGGGATATACGCCTCTCATGAAGAGCATATCTTGACAACAATCAAGAATTTAGTTGTCTCTCCACAAGAAGATTTAGAAGTCCCTTTGGATTCCTATTGTCAATTTGTTGAGGAGACTAAAGAATCATGGATAGAATTCAATGGATAGCAACCATTGGAACCTAATATTGAGGAGTTCTTAGCATGCCTCTCAACATATCTTGTATGTACTCCAAAGACCAATCATCTTGAAGAAGATAATGTGTGTAGCATGGAAAAAGAGGACATGTTGTGTGACCTAAACAAAGAAGGGAAACTAGAATATATTGATCCTATTGAAAGATGGTTCCAATTAGTTGTTAGGTCACACTACTTTTTTACTTTTCGTTATTGTTTGATCTCATCATCAAAGAAGCTGGTCCTTCATACTCCGGTATGCATTAAAATTATCTTTTAAACCCGAGTATGAATATATTACTAACCCTATTATGAACATGGCTTCACTAGAAGTATTCTTATACTTGAAGGAAATTTTATTTTGTTCAATTAGAGTAGGATTGTAAATCAATAAATAAATGTTGCACATAAGTGCAATGCAACATATCTTTCATACTTTTCATAAATGGGAATGCCAAAAGCTAATAAAACAATCGGTTTAAGATCTTTTGTTCCTATAGTAGATTTCTTTCTAAAAGTTATGATAATTTTGTTTGGAATTTTCTGAGAAGGTAATCTATTCATCCTCCGAATGCACACATAATACTGGAATGGTTTCAAAATCGGAGAATGCATCCTTGTCAATGGAAGATAACACTTAAGGGAGTGCTTCATGACCTATTTCTTCAATTTTCTTCTTTTTCCTTAAGTTGTAAAAAAGATGCATTCATGCTTTATCATTACCTATCTATTTTAAGACCACTATTTCAGAAGGATGATCGATTAGGTGATATTTTTAATAGAAATTTAAACTGAATGTTAATCCCAAACTATTTTATTCATAACTAATAATTCAACTTTTGACATTTTCCCTGAATTTTCTGTTTGTAAGCATGAATAAAAATCTAGTTTTAATTAGTTCTATTGGTTTGTTTTTAGCAGATGTTTGCAACCCTCTGGGAAGCCTTTTTTTTAGAATCTCACATTGTTTGCATGAGGCCATGAAAAACCTCAGGCATGGGGGAGTGGTTGTTGAGACAATAGTAGTTAGGTTTATTTTCTAATAAAATGGAAGTGGCAACAAAAGAAATGGTTAGTTTGGTTCCAAAAAGAGGAGGTTTCGGCATCTCAAAAGGAGGTTGCCCAACTACATTTTATTTCTTGTTATAGATATTGGAACCCAATCATTTATGACAATTCTGTTGCAATCTCAACATTCCTACTTCAGTGTGTTGATTGCAGTTTTTCTAGCATGATACTTCAATAGAAAAAAATCATATGTTTCTTCCTACAACAACAATAATTGCTAGCATGTTCTACAACTTGATACTTAGAGTATGAAAACCACAAGGAGAAGCCTACAAGTTCCATTTTGCAGAATACATCTTTAAATACCTCATCAATTTTTCACCCGATACTGAAGAAACAATTTTCTATGGTGGTCCAGTACTAAGCCTGTGGTGGTCCGGTACTAAGCCCGTGGTCCGGTACTAGTGGTGGAATTTTGGTAAAATTGTTCTATACTTGATATTTCCCTTGTTTAAACAAAGAACACTTCAGGGAATGGAGGTACGAGCTGGTTATTACATTATTGCCATTAAGGATTATATAAATTATGTGCTAAAATGTGTGCTTATTTTCATGTACAGTTTCCATCTTAAGCTATCAATATCACCATCATTATTTCTTTAAGTGAAACTTCCATGTGTATTCCACTCTTGTTTGCTAAGATTAAAAATGCATATGTTATGAGGAAAATCTCTCTATGGCTAGGGTAAACCACAACAGAAGAAAATGAATATAGAAATCAACTCTCTTCTCAAGTATGCTATGAAAACAAATATCCTAGCAAGACAAGATAAAAGGCCTACCTCGTCCAAACGTTCGATGAAGTCCATCGTTGAGTACTTGAACAAAATAAATATACTTGCAACTAGTCCTCAACAACTAAGCAAATCAATCATATGGTGATAATAAATGATGTTATCACATTCAATAGCATAATCCATTAATAAACATGACAAATACGCACATGGAATAATAATTCAAATATTTGCAAGATATCAATTGGATGGGAAAATAATACTTCTATTAATATATGATCAACATAAGTGAAAATGTTACAGACATCCGTGTCGGCACGGTTCGGAACCGAGAAACTAAGTTCCTTCCAGCTGGGCCTCCACCACTTCAATCCTCCACCAAAGGAAATCTCATTAAAGAGAAACAATGAGGTTCTCAATCAATAAGGGAAGAGTTTAAGGGATGAACAATGAACACTATGTTCAGACTTGAAGGAAAAAGGGATGCAGAATCAATATGAAGTAAACAATTTCTCCATAGTAACTTTGCTCTCAAAGTTGAATTATTTCTCCCCTTTCCATCGCTCAAAATTGACCCATTTATAGCCTTCAAAATGGAACTGAAGGGCCGATTCAGAACATTTCCAGTATATGGAATGCCAAGGATCATAGATCTACTATCATGACATGGAAACCCGACATTAATTTTTATTTTCTGGCACAAATCCCGATGTACACGGGCTGTAGTGGTGCAGCCTACATATACACATGTTGTATAGTAGGCAGAATGCGTACATGTGGAAAAATATGTATTTTTAGCTCTGGATTTTACAAACAGGGATCATAAGTTTGCATAGGTAAATGGAAAAAGGCCTTATGTGCAAGATTTCATAGAGTGAGGTAAATGTTGCTATAACAACATCCATCCTATTATCATTGAATTCCTTTGTGAAGTGGCTGTCGTCATGAACGAGAAAATCATCCATCCTGTCACTCTGTTTCTTCCCCTTGTTACTTATTTTTCATTTTTTTGTTTTGGTACTGCATAATTCTGTTCTGGTACTGCTTTGTTCCATTACTGTAGAATTATGTTCTGGTACTGCTCTATTCTGGTACTATCTTGTTCCGGTACTATCCTGTTCCAGTACTATCTGTTCTGGTACTACAGAAACCTTCTCTGTTACTTATCTGGTACTGATGCCAAAGTGATATGATCTTTGTCATGTGCTTAACATTGTTTTCACTTTAGGTAATCGAAGGTATGAGCTAATATTTTCATGTTCTTTCTATCAAGGGTCATTTAAGTCTTATGTTGAACTGTTCTTTACTCTCATATACATATTCCTCCTACATTGTTACACTCACCCCTAAATGAATCATCTTTGCTATCCTTTAAGAAGATATTTTCACATTTATCTCTATATGATAATGGGTGCACTTGTATTATTACCTCATCATTTTGAAAAAAAGTGATTAATAATTGAAATATCCATTGAAAACTGGTGACACCATTATGTCTAATACTAACCTAGTTGATTCAACAAGTTCTTATCCAATTTTATCTTTACAAGTTTCTCTTGGGAGGTATTGATGAAAACCTCATGTGTTGGACCACCCTTGCAAAACCTCAATGAACTTTCATGAGAACCCTAATAGGATTAACTAGAGGGATCTCTTAGTCATTATTAGAGATGTTACATTATACATTGAATAGCTTAGATTTAAGTCTAATGTGGATGATGTCACCCTTGGGATAATTGAAAACAATTAATTATGTGCCTAATAACTCTAAAACACTCTCATACCACCTTCCCTCCTTATACTCTAAAGTTGTCAATGAACAATATACATCATTCTAAATATTTTGAGTAATATAATGAAAAGGAAGTATCGGGAAGTACAAGTAAACCCGTCGAGGTACTGAACAATCCTGTTGGCAGCGGTGTCATGATTGTATGGTACTAAGGTAAACTCACTGGGGTACTGAATAGGCCTGCTGGCAGCAGGGCTATGCTAGGTAAAGGTATTTGAAAAACATAAAGTGGCACACCTAAAACTAAAGAAAAACCCTTGGGCCTCATTATGAAGCAATCATTATCAAATCAAGGCTAGGAGATGACCTTTATATCTCTCGAATGATGTTATTAAGAAGCTTAAAGTATCCACTTTAGGGTTCTATATTTTAAATAAATAGGTTTGCATGAAAGTGGGACCCTCAGTATATGTAATTCACCTTACCTAAGAAAGAAGAACTTCATCTCTAAAAACTTGGATAAGAAATGAGTTATTCATATTGGGATGTATTCTTTTATTTGTTCCTCTCTTCAAATGAGATCTAAATTATGCTTATATCACTTTTTTTTAAAGGTAATCTAGCCAGAGGGCCTAATAGTCAAAGTCATTATGAAAAATCTTGGCCACTATCCTATAATCATATTAGAGTCACATCCAACCCTTTCTCCTAATTATGATCCACAACATATTGGATAAGACTTAACGTCAAATCACTAACAGATCTAATCTGTTACTCATGACTCCACTTTTCCATCATAACTACTTTTCCATGGGTAATAAGTGTGAAGCATAGGCCAGGAGGTTTATATTGTATAGAAGGTTACTTAAAAGAGAACTTAAAGAGCTGAAGAAAGGTGGAACTTCAGGGAATGCTTGATCGAGTGAGGAGTATCGTCAATATTGAAATTTTGAATATCGTTGCATCGGGACATGCAATGGATAAGGCATGGGGGAAATGTTGAGCCTCATTTTTGTCACCTCCAATTGATTTATCTTGTCCCATATCCTAACCAATATTTCCTCATACATATGCACTCTTTGCCTATTTTCCTCAACAAACATGTCATTTAACAATTGTTTTGTACATGAGATAATATTCATTTAGTCATGATTTATGTGGTTTATTAATGGTTAGAATTGAATAATTAATGATTATTATTCTCTTAATTAATTTGACTACTAATTAATAAACTCCATCTGGTACTACCACTGGTTTGGTACTGCAACAACCACATGATCTGGTACTCTGCTTGATCCGGTACTTCGCTTGATCTGATACTCCACCTGATCCGGTACTCCGCCTGATCCGATAACATCTATGTGCCTCTTCCAGTACCAGCTCCGTGCCTATTCTGGTACCACCATTGTGATGGTCCGGTACCCAGATTTATGACTGTTCTAGTCCGGTACTAAACCCTTGTCTATAGGATTCACGTGTGGAACAAGTATGCTGGTGGTGATTCCAAGAAGTTAGTTGGATGGAAGTATCCTTAGGTAGTTTGGAGATCATGATATAATTCATCACTCATGCACTTCGTGTCATGAGGATGAAGTCCATCCCCAAAGATACGATATGAATCACCAATTGTAATATTTTGAAAACATTTGATAATTATCCTCAAACCTTGGTTATAACAACCAACCTTCTTTAAAAGGGTTGTTGTGTAGATGATAGAAAGTAAGAAGCAAGTAGAGAATGATATACACTGTTATGCTACAGATCAGATTTTTGAACATACTTCTTTTGTAAACTTACTTTTTGAAGAATTAATATGAATTTAAATTCATTGATTCCATGTGTTATGTAAATTTTATTGTTCTATGAGTTTTCTCTAAGCTTCCCTATTGGCACGACAAGGACTCACCATTCTGACTTGGAAATCTTGTTGTAATGGTAATGTGGATCTAATTTTTGTAAGTGTGTGTGTGGCGTGATTCTGCACATAACAGTTATGAGTAGAAATGTCTGACGTAAGTAAGTTGTGAGTTATAATATAATCTAAGTGTGGATGCATCAAAATATGTGAACAATAATCTAGTGGTAGATTTATAATCATTTATGATTTCTGTGTGTGATCATTTATTTCTGAATTGTGTTCTTTTAATCTCAGATTTTATCTTGCAAAGTATGGTAGTACAAGAACAATTTGAGACTCCATCCTTCACATTACATGATCCAACAAATGGAACATCTCATTAAAACCTTTGTTTCCTGTGTAGAAATAAAGTAACTTTTCAGAATTTCCAGGTTGCATTGAATTTATTTTATGATTTGAAGAGTGTGTAGAACTAGACAACTTGCAAGTTGATATTGAAGTGAGTGATTATAGGAGTAAGATCAGAATCCATATTTCACCTTCATGAGCTAGTAAATGGAAAATCTTGTTGCCTATAAGAGAGCCTTTGGGGTGTATGTTAGCTAGATTATTTTCTTGGAATTTTGTTCTTTAATTTTTGCGCAGTGTGTAAAACATAGATTAAGGATTGCAAAACAAAGTGTTTGTTTTGAAGTGTTGTTAATTCTTTCTATACTCATCAAACATGGATAAACCAACTATTGTTGACACATATAGTGTAACAAATCTGTTGATTACGAATCCCAGATTGACATATAAATGAGTGCAATATACTAAGCATATATATACACCAACACTATCACCCCTATCGATGCCTCTTTTTGTGACACTTCCTTAGCAGTTTACATGCCATTAGCTTCATTGTTAGCCTTGTCGCAGGTTCACTAATTTTGTTGATTACAATTCCCCTGGACCCTCTCATTGTTCCATATGTCATGTTCATCTCTTCTTCCAGGGTCTTCTCCTTGTTTTTATCATCTAGATATTGCTCAGGATTCTCACCATTTGTGGGAAGACCCGTAATTTTTACAATCAGGTCAACCTCGATTGAGACTGCCCTATCCAACCACATAATTCCTCCATGTACTAATGCCAACAATTATTTTATGTAGTTATTCATGTCCTTGCCACATCCAAAATGAGGGATATCCAATAATTTCACTATCCCTATGTTGTATAAGCATGTTATCCACTTCTTTGGTTCCAATATTGGGACTCTTGATGCACTGATCCCTTTGCTTTCCATGTATACCTGCAGCTTAAATTATAGAAATTTTTCTTTGTCTTCTACGTCATGGTCTGAATACCTCAATTTTTCTACACATCCTAGAATATTAAGGAGAATTTTAACTTCTTCTGGTATGTGCGGTAATGTTATCGTGACTTTTTCCTATTTACGTGGTGACCTATGCACCAATTGTTTCCACTTTCCTTTTTCCATTGTAGTGGATGGCCCTGCTTTCTAGTGCATATCCTCTTCTGACTCTTCATCTATTTCCGTCTCACGTGTAATATCTTCTACTTGCACCTGTTCCTCTATTTTTTGCGTTGTCTCTGCAACTAGCTCAGCCTCTTCCCTAGGTTTGTTAGATTTAGTTCTTTCATCATCTTCCCCGTTTTTCTACTACGACACTCCCAAACCCAACTGTTGTGTTTATGTGGGGTTTTTCTCTACAGTCCTTGGATCCACATCCATCTTCTCAATGACAAGATCCTTTTCTTCGATGGGTGTTGGACTCACTAGTTTCAGTGATGGAATCACATCCACGTCTACGACGCCTACTTGTTCACTACGATTTTCCACTTGTGGTACTGGATCTTGCAGAAATCTTTTGTTTCTATGGGTTCTCCTTGACATCTAACTAGGTGCTCCAACCTTAGGTGGCACCATACTACAGATTATTGACCCTACTTCTCTGAATCATTGCTAAAAACTCGGGGATACCTAGGTGCTCTATGTGTTTTCTCAGCTTTATATCCTTATCTCTTGTTTTCTCTAAGTCAGAATGATGATTTCCTTTAAAGTTTCATCCTTTTATAATTCCTATCATAAATTCTCTGTCATAATATCTCACTTTTCTGTTTAACGCCTTTTTCTTTTTTCGACCACTTTTTTTCTTGTCGTGTTGTGTTTTCATTCTGTCCCATTTATCCAGCACGTGGTATCTTCCTTTCTATCGTGCAGTGTCTTCAGGTTCTGTCATACCTTTTTCTATATTATGTTGTGCATTGTATCCTTCAACTATCTTTCCACCACTTATCCATCTACCTACTTCTTTTCGTATTTTTCTCATTTTTCTACTTTTTTCTTCCTTTTTATTCTTTTAACTCGTAATATATACAATATGTACAAGTCTACTTTCTATGCAACAAATACTAAGGGTTGGTATGTTGATTGTCCATGTATAGTTTCAGTCGACTACCATTCACCATTCCTTGAAATTCCTTGCCTGTTAAATCCTACAGCTGCACAACACCTCCATCTGTGACATGATTTATCTCATATGGCCCTAGCCAATTCATTCTAAGCTTCCCTAGGTGCTATAAATATTTACTGTCATAGAGGAGAACCAAATCTCCCTCCTTAAAGTTATTTTTCTTAATATGTATTCCATGCTACGCTTTGTCCTTTTCCTTCTATACTTCCTAATGGAAACCAACTATAATTTTGTCTTCTTCTAATTACATGATTTTTTCTAATCTTTCTTGAGTTGTGCCTCTTTCTGTCATATCTGTAATTGTTGCAATGCACATACTAGGTATCAAATACTCTAGAGTAACTACTACTTCCTGTCCATACACCAATCTGAAAGGTGTCTACCCTGTAAGATTATTGTATGTAGTTCTATAATCCCATAACATTGTTGGTACCTTCATATCCCAATCATACTTGTTTACATTGCAAATATTTGTTAATGTATTCTCCAAAACCTTGTTAAATGCTTCCACTGTTCCATTAGCTTGGGGATGGTAAGGAGTGCTCTTCTGATGATGTATCTCAAATTCTTCAATCATTTCTTGGATAGTATTGTTAATAAAATGAGTCCCTTGATCACTCATAAAAATTATTGGGCATACAAATCTTATGAATACCTGTTAAAAAAAAATCATGTTGCAGTCTCTGCGCTACAATCCTTCACTACTGTTGCCTCATCCCATTTGGTTAAATATTTTCTCACTGTAATAATATATATTGCTCTTGATCTTCTAGATGGTGGATTAATAGGTCCTAAAAACTCTACTTCCCACTTGTCAAACACTTGTAAAGTTACTTGATGTCTCAATGGCATCTCATCCCTTCTGGATGGATTTCCAACCCTCTAACAGAAATCACAATTCTGATAGTACTCCTTTGCATCCTTGTGAATTGTTGGCCACCATAATGCTACGCACAATATTTTGCACAATAGGATTTCGTGCATAATGTCCTCCAACTATTCCTTCATGTGCTTCTACTATAATTATAGGCCTTTCATTCTCCATAACACATCACCTCAAAATTTTGTCTACACCAGGCTTGTACAAGTGTCCTGCAATCAATTGGTAGTCTACAACTCTGACCACTAGATTTTTATTCTATGCAATATTAAATTCCTTTGGAGCAAATCATGTACTCAAAAACTCAATAGCGTCAACAAAATATTCATCAACAATGTGTACTAGAACAAATAGTGCATATGGGAAGTTTTCCTCCAATTTACTTGGTTCCTCTCCATTAGTTATCCTAGACAGGTGATCTGGTCCTACATTCAATCTTCCAGGCTTCACCACAACTTCAGAATCAAACTCCTGGAAAAATATTAGCCATATGCATATTATTCCCCCCAACACTGGCATATTGACTAAATATATAAGAGAATATTTATATGTAAACATCTTAAAATTTTGACCTAACAAATAATGTATGCATTTTTCCAATGCATACACCATGGACAACCCTTCTCTTTCCATTTCATTGTAGTTCTATTATGAATATGACAACTTCCTTCTTGCAAATGCTATAGGGTGATCTATATCACCTTCTCCTGGTTGTTTCGATACTGCTCCAAGTGCTATTGAAGATGCATCCACATGCACATGAAATTCCTTTGACTAGTATGGAAATACTAAGATCAACGTTGTCACCATCTTCTCCTTCAAGATATCCAAACTTTGTTAGCACTCATCATTCCATTGGTATTTAATGTCCTTCTTCAACAATTTTTCCATTGGCGTAGTAATTTGTGCATATCTCCTTATAAACTTCCTATAATACCATGTATGACCAAGTGTACTTTTTAACTGGCACACTGGCTTAGGTGGTGGTAAGTTAACTATGAAAACAATTTTGGCAAGATCAACCAACAGACCATGTTTACACACCACATGCCCTAACATAATACCAAAAGGTGCATTGAAAATGAATTTCTTAATATTCAATGAAATATAACATTGTCTACACCTTTATAACATCAATATTAACACTTCCACATGATCCTTCAAAAAACTAAACAACGTCCAATCATCCAAATAAACTTCCCAAAACTTATGAATAAAGTCCTTAAAGGAAGCTACTACTACCCTTGAAAATATTGCAGGTGCATTCTTCAACTCAAATGGCATCACTGTGTACTGATATGATCCCCATTCCATAGTAAATGTTGTTTTGTGTCGATCTTATGGTGCTATCCTGACTTGATGATATTATGAAGATCCATCTGTAAATGAATAGGCTTCTTTCCATCCTACATTCTCCAATACTTTATTTGTGGATGGGGTAGGGAAGGGATCATGTAGGCAGGCATCATTTAGTTTTTTCAAATCTACACAGATCTTGATTCCCCCTTACTTCTTCTCCTATACTACCATAGAACTGATCCATTGTGATTCTTCCACAGGTTCTATGACACCAACCTCTAACATCTTGTTAATTTCTTCCTTTACTTTCTTCTTATACATTGGATTCAACCTATAAGGTCTCTGTCTTATTGGTCTAGCATCTGGTTTCAAAGGAATATTCATCTCTACAAGTTCTCCTGCAACTCATTTCATCTATGAGAATGTCACTGAAAATAGGTCATTGTACTCATGCATTAACTATGTTATTCTTTCTACTATCTAATTATCCCAATAATCCCCAATGCTTTCAATCTTTGGGTTTTCTGTGGTTCCAATATTTATGTTCTTGATCTTCAGTGGTGCAACATAATATTCTTAATCTAGCTTTGGACCTTCTACTTCTCTCTCCCCTTCAACTTCTTGGATTTGGATATTGCGCGGGATTTCTTCTATTGAGTCTTCTTCTTCTATGACATGATAACAATGTAGCCACTGTCTGACTGTTTGTCTCGTCTGGTTCTGGTAAGTTGTCACAATTTCCACTTCAAGTTAATTTATTTTACCACCGTTAATGTTGTTTCTATTTCTAGGATCTCATGCTCAAAGGAAAATGTAATAAAAAAAATTTGTTGCATTGCTTCCCAATTTACAGTTTCCTTGCGTTGTTCCAATTCTGTGTACTAATTCCTTGGAATGCCTTCTAATGTGTGAATAAAGTGATGGGGCCACTCTTCTGGTGGTACTGGTCTCCATTCAATTATACATATTTCTACATGTTCTCTAGGTTTTCCAATCCCATCATACTTCTACATATATTTTTTTTCTTGTTCTACACCAAATCTGATGCACAGTAATCCCTTACATTGATACAAGTTGTTGATATTCTCTTTATGTGTACCCCACCAACGTGCAGGTGTATCTTTCAAAGAAATATCTAATACTAGTAATCTTTGGTTTTCCACTATTTCTAATTCCAACTTCATTAAAATTTATTCTAAGTCATTCTGACCATAAAAAGTAGGAGGCTCTCTTACCTCTGTACCAACCCATGTTACTGTTTGGATCATCCTTGCGCATATTCTGGTGGGTAACTCGTGCAATCGTTATTGCCAATTCTCTGGTTTTGTTTCAGATTCTGAAGCACATGAACTGATACTCCTCCAGGTCAACATGCCATCTACAGTAGGGTTAACATAATCTTCTTCTCACGTAGTAGTTCTATACAGTTGGTTTATGTCCTCTGTAATAAAATTTTATGATGCAGGTTCAACATACCTTCCTCCTTTTAAGGGATATAATGGCGCAATAACTCTATATTATCCTGATTCAAAGGTCATCTTTCTAGTAATTAGATTTATAATATCTTGGTTATCAAAAGCTCAATCCATCCCCAACAACGTTGGATATGGTTAAGTGTTATCTACTATGTCAATTACTTCAAAGTCTGCCATTGTGCACACTCCATCTAGATCTACTACTATCCCCTTCAATCTACCAATTAGCACAACCCTATGTTTATTTTCTAGCTTCAACTGGATATGTTAAAATCCCAATGTAGGTTCCCCCATAGCTTCCCATGTCTTCTTAGGAAAAACATTTACTTTAGACCCTAATTCTAGTATGATATCACCCATATTGAAATCTCCAATGTTTGTATTCAACCTAAATTCCCTACTTGTTCTTCTCTTCTTACGAACTTGATTGACTCTCTTGTGTTCTAATTTCATTTCTTCTCCATAATTGCACTTATCTAAAATAATTTGTAAAATTTGTAAAGAGTTTTTATCATTCAACAACTTCACACAAGACCCAAAAAAGTTTATGAGATTACTTAATGATTTTGATGGCTATTCTATGCTGGTTTGATCAAATAATGGAGGCACTTAATACACGGGTACATCATATAATCTCTTTGTTCCTGAAGTAGATGAAATATTCTCCTTCAAAATCTCTTGTCTAGCCTCTTTTAATGTCTCCCTCTCTTTGTGCGCATCAAACTTCTATATAGGTGTTGTATTATTTCTAACCCATTGGTATTGATCTTGATCCTTCTTTGTTGCATCTTCTCTTGTCTTGCGTCCACCTCTAGTAACTATGTTGATCTTCTTCCCATCCTATTCTCTATTTTCCATAGAAATCCATTGGACATTTTGGTTGTTTTGGTTCCTCTTATCCTATATATTTACCAAAAGTGTTGGACATTCTTTTGTCTCATGGTTTGTTGCGTGACAATACATACACATCATAGGTTGTTGTGGAAATATCTTGCATAGTGCCCAGGTTTATGACAATTGTGAAAAACTATTGGTCCTCTACCTCCTCCAAATCCTCTTCCCCCATGGCCTCCTCCTCTAAAGCATCCTATGTTTCCTTGATTGTCTTCGAACAATGTATTATACTCTGGTTCCCAATAGTACTGAGACTACACATTATTATACTGTGGTGGCGTTGCACACTATTGCGCATTGTTATATTGTGGTGGTGCTCCAAACTGTTGCGTGTTATTATACTTTGGTGGAGCTGCAAACTCTTTTGTTTTGTTATACTTCAGTTTTTGCACAGGTTGTGTTGTCATTAATTCATCCTGCACCCTATAAGTATCTGATGTCCTCTCCTTCATTATCTCCAAGGTTTTGTAGTCCTTGTCTTCATGTCCAACTGACTTGCAAAAATTAAAAAAATGTAGTCTTTGGTATTGTTTAATACTTCAACATCATAGGACAATGATAAGGATCATGTCCATGTGTTCTGCATATCTCACACCATGGTCATCTTGTGGGTAAAGGATTTGGCATTCTTTTTCCCAACTACTGCACAAAGGTTGCACACTCATTCTTATGATGACCTTATGTTCTACAAAATGTTCACCAGAAATCCTTCCTCTTTTCCTTTCCCTTATTATGATTCAACTAAAATGATAATTTATTCATATCTTCTCTCATATCTTCCACAATTGAATTTTTATTCTTATACTGATTTTCCTCTAACTGCAAAGCATCTTACAATGCCTCAGCTTGGGTTTGGAACTTTTTTTTCCTCAAAGTATACTTCAAATGTGATAATAAAGAGTAAACAATAAAATTTATATGTTGCAGATCAGTAATAAGGTACTTCAAATTACCTTTTATCCTCTTGAACTTATAAGAAACCTCCCAGACTGCCTCACCCAACTTTTGTTTGATCTCTATCATCTCATACATGAATTGGTGTTCTGAGCTCGGTCATTGAAATTCATTGATCAATTTATTATTCACATCTATGACAGTTGTAGGTACTCCCATTGGATTATTTACTGCGATACCTATATACCAGTCTAATGCATGGTATCTGAATGTGATTTCCAACTGCACAACCTTTGTGTCTTCATATGCAATCTTCTTAGCTACCCATATCTTCTCACAAATAAATAAATTCTTCTCAGGGTCCTACGACCCTTCTCCGTGGAAATTAGGTAACCTAATAGTTGGATCTACTCCTGCCATTGTGAAGTTTGTTGTACTACCACCTCCACGTAGTGTAGATACTTGATTGTTGCTAGATAAACTTATACTTCTTCTTGAATTTCCACTGGACCCACGTCCTACTAAAATCCTTCTACCACTAATCACTTGTTGTGTGAATGTTTATTTTTCTTCAGTTGTCTTAGTCACACATGGGGATTGTTGTCATAGGGGAAGACCCAAGATTCAAATCTAACAACACATGAACAAGCCCTAACTACTGGCCCTTACGACAACACCTGCGAAGTAGATGAAGTCTCACCCAAAGTAGAAATATGGGGGTTGCAGGACATAGGCGCCTACAACCAGAGGAGCTGCAATATGATTTTGAAACAACAACCCAAAATAACCTAGAGATTCTTAACAATACTATGCCTAACTTCACGAAGTTAGTTATATCTTCTTCTTTTCAATAGGAAAAATAATAGTGCAATAATAATATAAAAGATAGAAAATAACAAAGAATCAACCACATAGAACAACAAGAGTATATGTGGTTCATCCTCTCCCTAGGGCTACGTCCACAGAATTGTGTTTATTGATCAAATAGATGAAAATATATAGTTCTATCTATGCACTCAATTGTAGATCCTTCACTCTCTTCCTCTTTATTCCATATCCCTATGCACCCAACTGCAGAGTAGATCTTCACACCTAGTTGAAGACCCAAAATACAAGAATACTCTAAAAAATAACACTTCTACATCTCAACACCACTATTGCCTCCCCCTTCTCAACTCTTCTATACCTTTATTTATACATTCCCTGACTCTTAGACAACCCTAGACCGAAGCCTAGGTGCCAAAACCCTAGATCCACATTTCCAAAACCCTAGATCCAAATTGCCAAAACCCTAGGTCCACATAACCCTTATTTTAAGGACTTCACCAACCTATTCCTCCTTCTCATTCGTGAGGTGCTCCAAATCACCCATTAGTGTCTTCTTAC
>ML792798.1:40945-63087 GCA_009831015.1 Picea engelmannii | reverse complement strand
ATTGCTTGCACTTATCCAACATTAATCTCAAACATTCAATATGATCTTTCAGTAGACTAAAAACGGTCCATTCATCAAAGTATGCCTCCAAAAACTTATGTACAAATTCCTTAAATGCTTCAACCACCACCCTGGAAAAGATGGCTGGTGCATTCTTCAAACCAAGAGGCATCATATTGCACTAAAAATAACCCCATTCTGTTGCAAATGTAGTCTTATGTATGTCCACCTTAGAAATTTTGATCTGGTGATAGCCTAAAAATCCATCTATGAATGAATAAACTTCTTTTCCTCCGACATTGTGTAGAACTTCATTAGTAAAAGGTGTAGGAAATGGATCATGTAAACATGCATCATTCAATTTCCTTAGATCTACACAGATTCTGACTTCAACTGTCTTCTTATCTTGGACCACCATAGGGCTGATCCATTCAGATTCTTCAACTGGTTCTATAATTCTTTCTTCCAGCATTCTGTCTAATTCAGTCTTAACTTTCTGCTTGTACTTGGGATTTAGCCAGTAAGGCGTCTTCTTGACAAGACTTGCATTTGCTTTCAAATGAATCTTCATTTCTCCCATGGTCCCTTTAATGCCCTTCATGTCTTTGAACTTGGTGGGAAACAAGTCCTGATACTTACAAAATTATTTCCAAACATTTATAGTTGTCATATGAAGGATTAGTAAGACTCGCCAAGGTTTCTACATTTTAAAATAAATTTCCATCCTTAAAATCATCCCTGGAGTGATTTAGCTATCTGACTCCATGGTCATCACGCCTTTATCATGTAATAAGATATTGATCGACATGTAAAGAGACCTAATGTACCTGCCTCTTAGTCCCTTCAAGAATTCCTTCTCTGCAACAGTATATGACTTCATTGTATCGATTGCAAATTCAATAATAAATCCTACAGTAATATTGTCTAACCAAAAATACACTTCGTGCGTGAATTTATTATTAATCCTTTCCAACCATGCGATATTCTTAGCAATCCACTCTATTGGCCTTATCCCATTAGTTGGATGAGTATCCTTCAAACTCAATATCCATTCCTGTAATAACTCTAGAAAATAATAGAAATATACCTCATGCAAATCTATAAACACATACCTGTGCAGATACTGGAACAATGTATACCTGGAGCTTCTATTGTCTTTCTGCGCGAACTCAAGATGCTTTGTCTCCAACCATATTTCAATATATTTAATGGCAGGGTTCCATGGCCTAAACATCCCCTTCTTCCACTGCATTCACTTCATCAAATCCCCTCCAATCTGATTTGTTAAGTTCCAATCAACAACAAAACCATTTTTTGGATGTATGGGTTGACTCGGGTTCTACCTTAGTTCTCCAACAAAACCCTAGAAACCATCAGCCCCTTTGGTAAACCATAAGGAAAAAGTGCGCACATAGCAGCCTCACCTGAGATGGATTATGGGTGATTGCATGACCCAAGTGTATGCAATCATGGAAGGGATGGAACTTGTGGGAATTTTAGGCACATTTATACTTCTTCTACTTCAAAATTCATTTTATCATTCATTTATCCTTTAATATTCATTCCGCATAAAATAACATGCCTAATCTAGTACATGCTATAAATTAAATCTAACATATGCATGTATTCATTCATTCATTCAACATAACGTGCATTGCAACACATAAAATGAATCATTCCACACATTGACACAATATAAGCTACACAACTTACGACCTGACCCTCATTTACACTCCATAAGTCTCCAAAATTGATACAATCTGAGCTCCACATCTCTCAACCAAACCAAGTAATGCAACTCAAAACTCAAAAGGTTCTCAAAGATAATATCCTCTATGATATCATATTTATGATCCAACAATGATACCTCCTATCTACCTCATACATCCTATTTATATTACAACAAGTGGGTTAATCCCATTACATTGACTACCAAAACTTAACCCTAAGTGGATTAGGCTTTTCCACATAATAACTTCCTTCACACGGTCAGTCTTCATTCATTGCTTTGATTCTGCACTTCTTCTCCTTCATTCCCAATGCGTTGCTTTCCCTTCTTTCCTGGAATGCACTACTTCCTTTGGTCCATTCCTTAATTTCCTTCCTTGTTTGTTGCAATGTATCCCAAAATAGACTGCTCCAACAAGGTCAAAAAGAGCAAGAAAACCAGTCGAAAGGTATACTCCACTTGAGTTCCATTCCACATTTGTGTTAATTGCCACCAATGATGAGACCAATTCGGTCGGGGAGGCAGTTGACTCAATAAAGGGAAAATAATGGAAGGATTCCATGGTTGAAGAGATGGAATCCTTGCATAACAATGAGACATGGGACTTAGTCAAGTTTCCTCGTGCAAGAAAGCTCGTCGGTAGAAAATGGGTATTCAAGAAGAAGATGAATGAAGCAGGTCAAGTCAAGAAATTCAAAGCTCGACTGGTAGCAAAAGGATATTCCCAAGTCGAAGGATTCGAATTCGATGAGATTTTTTCCCCTATTGCAAAATTAACCTCCATTAGTGTACTAATGTCTTTGGTTTCAACATTTGTGTAACACACCCACGATGGGGCAAAAATAAAAATAAAAATTGTCCTCCTTACAGGAACAAATCCTTTCCCTCTACGATTCTTAATTTGGGAAGTCTAGGACTCAGCCCGACCCTCCAGTCAATATTCTCTGATTCTCTAAGTCAAACAAGAATTTGAGACCTGATAGTCTCACCTCCTAATCAAACATAGGCCCTTTTGGCTTATGGTGCAGGTCTTATGATACCTGCGACCTTCTCCTTCGCACTTCAGAGAAGAATCAGAGTTGGTGTTAGCCCCTTTTTTTTTGGTCCCTCCTCGGATGTGACCTTGGGTGATGACCTCATGCAAACATACAATTGCGGGTATGTACAAAGGAGGTTTGAAAACAAACTACTTTTTGGTCTGCAATTCTCCTCGAGCCTCCACGTGCCCTTTCTCCAAAATCGGGGTTTGGATTGCGGCCCACCCTCAACTTTTTAAAGTTTGCACACCTTCGATCCTCACAATTCTATGGGACCATTGATATCCCAATCTTGATGGTACTATCAGAACTGAAGGTTCAGATCTTCCCTTTTAAAATCCATGGACCAGATATGCCCCTCCTAAATCAACGGATGTGATCTCCTTCGTAATTATGGACTTCGAACTTTTCAAATCTCAAACCCTGCTTTCCTTCATACATCAATCTTCTAGAGTTGACGATCTGCAGACACCTATCCTCCTAAATAAACAACCCTTATTCTACTTCAGGTGTTTGACCTTTCAACTATATCAACGGTCCTATGGCCCTCTTCTCGATCAATGGTTGAGATCTCCTTTGGGTCTCCAGACTTCTAACATCTCAAATCTCAAACTTCAACCTTTTTTCCCAATGGATTTTATCCGAAGGTTATAATCCATTGACGCGTGTCCACTTGATCTGGCGATCAAGGATTACTTCGAGTCTTTACCTGGAGTCCACATATTTATTCCACGTCTCCTCTAGATCTGACAACTATGAATTACTTCGGGACTTTACCTGGAGTCCACAGATTCACGCCACATGTTCTCTGGATATGATGGTTCAGATCTACTTCAGACGATCCGATGGTCGATGTTTACTTCGAGTCTTTTCCTGGAATCCACAGATTCACGCTACCTATCCTTTGGATCTGACGGTCTAGATATATTTCGGTGCTTCGGTCCTTTGGCTCTTCAACTCCTCGAGACTTCGGAGCTTCGGCACTTTGACGCTTTGGTGTTTCGGGCTTCAGGAGTTTCAACTCTCAATCTGAAACTCTCGAGGTGATTTCTCCGAAGTCTACGATATGTTGTCATGTGTCCCTATGGATCTGATGGCTATGAATTACTTCGGGACTTTACCCAGAGCTCACAAATCTATGACACATATCTACTGAACACTGATGGATTAGATTCACTTTGGGTGATCCGATGCTTGAGATTTACTTCATATGATCTGACGATTCAAATTCACTCCAGCTAATGGGATGATTGAGATTTAATTCGGATTTCTGGCTCTCTGGGCTTCAGAAATATCAAGTCTCAAACTTGCCTCCTCCTGAACTCACAACATATGATAGCTTAGATTCACTTGGGCGATCCAACACTTGATGTTTACTTTGAAAGATATGACAATTCTGATTCACTTTGGTTGATCAGATGATTGAGATTTTACTTCATATTTTCGGCTCTCCGGGCTTCGAAAATATCAAGTCTCAAACCTTGGTAAGTTCTCTCTCCTACGTGTGTGAAGCATTAAGGCTCATGCACCTTGCTTTGATCAGACGAATGTTGATCCTTTTCACTGTGAACCAACGACCACTGTCTCTCCTCCTCCTGAGCTTCTGACTTGATCTGACTTATAATATTTTATAAGTGCTCGAAGGATTCGACCTTTGCTTCTCCTACGGGCCCGTCTCCTGGATTTCATCCATGCTCCTGAAAGTGCTATCTCTTCTTAGATTGATCTCCTTGAATATTTATTTGTCCCACACACTCCTTGCGTTTTAGGGATCACCTCAAGCTCAGATCGAAGGTCAACGATGATTGACAGTTCACAGAAATTGCGGGGCCCCAACATGTGTGCTCTTTACCAGAAAGTTCAACCTCTGCAATCTGGAAAGTGCTCACTCGATTCTAGTCTAAGTAGGATCGTTGATCTTCCATCCCATCGAGATAAATGGCAAGGGTGAATTACGGGGCATGAACTAGCACATCCACTATTTCCACCTTTGCCCTCTGCAGTGATTCCCCACCCTTGATCTCTTTTCATAGATTGACGGTTCATAACAATTGTAGGGTTCAAATTGACTATCGTGTAATTTGACATCTCGGAGCCTTGATCTCCAAGGTTCCTAGACCCAGGTTACGTGGATATTCATATAACTCTTGGGATATGATCCTCGCTCTTAGTCAGGTTTTTTGTTAAAGGAATAGGTGCAAGTTCAGAGTCTCCTAGAATATTGGTCTGAAGGGAACACCTTCCCAACTCGCAAATATTTAAGCTCTGAATCATGGAAAAGTAACTTGTGAGGTTACCAAAATGGTTGCTATTCCCAGAGGCTTGCTTCGAATCCAGAACAGTGATGTAAATTCCCGGGGAAAGAGCCTTCGAGTGATTAAACTAGGGCATATGGAAAATCAAATTGAAATATAGGTTCTCTAGGGAACGAACACATACTCATAACTTAATCATTTAACACAGAGAAAGAACCCTTTATAGACATGTAAATGCTCGCATGCATCCATTATTTACAATCCAAATAATAAGGCAATAAAACACTTATCAAAACTATAGAGCATGATGTGACTGCTGAAAGGGGTGCTCGTTTCCACCCAACCATAGGCTCAGTCACTCTCAATGGATTTATCACTGGCCACCCCCGAGCTTAAGCCATGATGCTTTGAGATTCAATCTCTTACTTCTAGCTCAACGAAATTTAGGTACGAAGGTTACTCTCCTTCTCCCAATATAGAAATAGATAAGGATGAAGGTTACCCTCCTTCTCCTAGCTCAATCTCTATTTTCTGTGATCAGAACTCATTGTTCCTTTTTCAGTCCTTCCTTGGACCTGAGAGTTTTTGTTCTCGTCTCTGCATTTTTTTCCACAGGTCCTCCTCTACCCACCACACTTCCTTCCTTTCCTTCCTTAGAAAGATTATGCGTGGCTCAAATTCCCAGTCTGTGGTTAGGTCTGGAAGCCTGATGGATGGCCGATCTGCCCCATCCCCTCATTAAATCTTGAGGAGGTCTTCCCACCTACCAACCCGACTGTAATTCATTCCTGGGTTACAGGGTTATTCTGATCTGAGAAATTAATTCTAGCATGGTACTGGTTCGGTAGAGGTTAATGCAACAATTCTGGGTCCCCTCCACCACCTTTCATAGCATTCATGGTTTTCTCTTAGAACATCCCCTCTTTCAATAGTCATGCATCACGTAACCATTTTCTATTAAAATAAAAGAATTACATTCATCAACCTTTTGTACAAAGGTCCATCAAATCAAACATTCACACTTTTAGGTTTTCCATAGTTCCTTAGCCAATATAGTTATATTTATAGTTTGGGGGAAACAGGGTGTTACAATTCCTTCCCCCTTAAAGGAACATTGTCCTCGATGTTATATCTGTCAACATGACATGTATGTATAGGAGTAAACAAAATCGAATATGCCTGTCTCATGGCATCCTCCATTTCCCACATAGCCTCATCTGGGCCAAATTATTTCCACTGCACCTTGACATGTGCAATGGTTCGGTTCCTGAGTGAGGTTTCCTTCCTGTCTAATATGCATTGGGGTTCTGGTAGGAATTCTCCCTCCGGCTCCACCTGGAACAAAGACCAGTCAATTATATGATTAACATCATGTACATATTTCTTCAATAATGAAACATGAAAAACATTATGTGACTTTACAGTGGGAGGGAGTGATAGCCTATAGGCTATAGGTCCCACTCTATATAAGAATTCAAAGGGTCCACAATACCGAGGTGCTAGTTTGGCACAGGCTCCCATTCTCAGGGAACTCTTCCTGGGTCTAACTCTGAGATAGACATGATCTTCGTTCTTGAACTCTCTGGGAATCCTCTTTCTGTTGGCGTAAATTTTTTGTCTATCCCGAGCAATCTTCAGATTTTGTCTTATTTGAACCACTTGTTGTTCCATCTCTTTCAGCATGTCGGGTCCAATTGTAATTCTATCCACTAGGTTACTCCAGCTGATTGGAATCTTGCACTGTCTACCATAGAGGGCTTCAAAAGGGCTCATCTTCAAGGATTCCTAATAATTGTTGTTGTAGGCAAACTCTACCAATGGTAGGTAGTCTTCCCACTTCTTAGGCTGATGCATTGCATGCATCCTTAACATGTCTTCTACTATTTGGTTCACTCTTTTTGTCTGTCCATCAATTTGAGGGTGATAAGTTGTGATGAACAACAATTTTGTCTCAAAACCAACCATTAGCGATTTCCAAAAGATTGAAGTGAATTTGGTATCTCAGTCAGATACAGTTTCCTTGGGCATGCCATGCAATCTAAATATCTCCTTCATGAAGATGTTGGCAATATCTATGGCCTTGCAAGTTGATTTGACAAGAACAAAATGAGCAGACTTACTCAGTTTGTCCACCACAACCATGATGGCATCATTTTTCTTGGTCGAATTTGGTAATCCGGTGATGAATTCCATGGAGATGGTTTCCCATTTCCACTCTGGGATCGGTAGGGGCTATAACAATACTGCTAGATGTCAGTGTCATGCCTTAACTTGTTGGCATTCTAGGCACTTAGCTAAATATTTAGCTATGTATTTCTTCAATCTAGGTCAATAGAATTGTTTCCTAGTGGTCGTAATCATCTTCTGATATCCTAGGTGACTAGTATATGGTCTCTTATGTAGTCCATCCATTATGAACCTATTCAAGTCGTCACAGTTTGGAATATGCAATCTGTTTATGTAAGTTAGCAACCCTTCCTCGAGCATCTGGTAGCCTTCATACTTTAGCTCTGTAGGCTCTTGCCTTAGGTATGAAGCCACACTCTTGAAGAATACATCTATCTCTTGGGCATTTCTGACTCTTTCCCTGACATCCGTTTCACAGGTGCTTACTGCTTCTAGATGAATTGTTTTTATACTTCTGCTAACGGCATCAACCACCCTATTTTCATTTCCTTTTATGTATTTGATTTCGAAATCGAATTCACTTAAGAGATCCATCCACCTAGCTTGCCTGGAATTGAGTTTTGGTTGATCAAACAAGTATCTCAATCCACAATGGTTGGTCATAAGCACAAATATCATACCCAGGAGGTAGTGCCTCCACATTTTTAAATCATGTACTATGGAAGCCAACACTACGTCATGGGTCACATAATTGATCTCATGCTCATTTAATTTCCTAGACACATAGAAAATTACACGTCCCTCTTACATAAGGACTCCTCCGAGTCCTTCCTTGTAGGCATCTGTACACATGAGGAAATCATTATTCTGGTCTTCAATCTTTAGCATGAGTGCATGGGTCAGGAGGTATTTTAGTTCCTGAAATTTTTCTTCACATTTTGATGTCCAAATGAATTTAATCCCCTTTTTTTGAAGGGCAATGATTGGACAACCAATCTTGGAAACCCCTTTTATTAACCTTCTATAGTATCCTACTAATCCCATGAAGGATCTAATATCGGATACATACTTTGGGGTAGGCCATTCCATAATATATTTGATCTTGTCGGGGTCTACTGCCACCCCTTCTTTAGATATGACATGGCCTAAGTAATGGACTTTCTTTTGAAAGAAATCACACTTGCTAAACTTAGCATAGAGTTGATGCTCTCTTAGTACTTGAAGTATGAGTCTAAGAGGTTCTTTGTGCTCCTCCCTATTCTTGGAGTAGATTAGGATATCATTAATGAAAACCAATACAAATTTTTCCAGGAATTTTCTGAGTACATTATTCATCAAGCACACAAAATTGGTGGGGGCATTGGTTAACCCAAATGGCACCACCACGAATTCATAGTGACCATACCTCATCATGAAGGTTGTTTTGTGGATGTCTTCATCCTTAATATGGACTTGGTGGTATCCAGACCTTAAGTCAATCTTCGAGAAGATCGAAGCACCTCCCAATTGGTCGAATAGGTCATTGATTCTTGGAAAGGGGTACTTGTTCTTTATGGTTGTCTTATTGAGTTATATGTAATCTATGCACAGTCGGAGTGTGCCATCTTTCTTTTTCACAAATAAGATGGGTGCTCCCCACGAAGATACACTAGGTCAGATGTAGCCTTTTTCCATCATCTCCTTTATCTTTATCTTGAGCTCAACCTGCTCTGGTGTGCTCATTCTATATGGTGTTCTAGATGCTGCTACCACTCCTGGTGTAAGTTCTATCGAGAAGTTGATATCCCTTCTCAGAGGTAGACATGGTACCTCTTATGGGAACATGTCCTTGTATTCTCTTAATATGGGGTGGTCCTCTAGGTTTGGTTTGTCATTCTCAACAGATTCCAGTACCTGTATGGCATATAAGGAACACCCCTTTCTGCAATACTTTTTCATTTGAAGGGATGATATTTGTCTCACTGAGACATGCTTCTGAATCCCTTGGAGGGTCGTTTTTCTCCCTTCTTCATTTACACATTCTAAATTTTTATGATAAAACTCCAATTTAGTTTTATAAGAATCCAACCAATCCATACCATTCAAAAATTCATAAGATCCCAGGGGAAGTATGTTAAGGGTCGCTCGGGTGGGAAATCCACCCATGATGAATTGATAGAATGGTATGACCTCTTCCACCTTTCTTTTGGTCCCAGTGGATAATCGCACCAACCATGGTTTGACATGTCTAATTGGTTGTAGTTTACACTTATCAACAGTCTAAGGGGCCACATAACTCAAATTAGAACCTGGGTCAATTAAAATAGAAACTAGATGGTTGGCGATCATACCTTCTAGCTCCACTATTGAAGCTTGGTGGTTGTCTTGATTATTGTCCAAGGATGCATAGATTAATGGCATGATCCTAGACACATCATTGACAATGGTATCTTCTTGAATATTATAGATTCTCTTACTGTTCTGTTGTCTGTGTGGGAAGTCCCTCAATCAATGATCTTCTCCACAACCCCAACATTTTAAGGGTTCCTTCTTTAGGTTATCAGTCTTTTTTGGGATTGTCTTAAAAGGTTTATTTCCACTTTGAGAGGGGAAGTTTTGTTGATACACACTTCTAGTAGGAAGGATCCTTCTAGAATATTTTCCATAGTTCTTAAATCTTGAGGATTTAAACCCCTTCTTCTAGAATCCTGAACTACTCCTCTTCTTCCAGTCCTCCCGAGGTCTTGTCTTACTCCCAAATTTTTCATAACAATACCTCGCCTTCCAAATAGTTTCTTCTAAGGTATTTGGTTTTTCAAACTCAATCTTGTCCCGGT
Source organism: Picea engelmannii (assembly GCA_009831015.1). Taxonomy (NCBI): domain Eukaryota; kingdom Viridiplantae; phylum Streptophyta; class Pinopsida; order Pinales; family Pinaceae; genus Picea; species Picea engelmannii. Next base: position 53,123 of record ML792798.1, on the reverse strand, counting down.
AGGTCTGAGGTAACCCACTAATGAACCATTTCATTTTTACTTTTCCATATTTTATGTAGGGTACATACCTCAGTAGTTCAAGGAATTTATTGACAAATTCATCTATGGTGAGCTGCCCCAGCCTAAGTCCATAGAATTCCTTAGTCTTCCCATCCATGCATCTCTCTGATAGATATTGCTTCCTAAAGTATTTCTCAAATTGTTTCCATGGAAAGTCCTTCTCATGGACTCCTTTCACATTCCTAAGGTCTTCCCACCAAATGGAAGCCTTTCCATTCAGGTTAAAGATGTCTATTCGAGCCTTCAAGTTTTCAGAGTAATCATGGACTCTGAAGTATTTCTTTAAACCAAGTGGCCAAACTTCAGCCTCTTCTCCCCTCCTAATCTCTCCATCGAAAGAGGGTGGTTTGGATTTCTTGAATTCTTTAGGATCATGATTTTTGGAATGCTTCTGCTTCTTTCCTTTCCTTTGAGAATGTGATGTTTCTCTGCTACTAGAAGATCCTTCAGATTTTCCATATTCCTTTCCTAAGGACTCTACCAATGAGTGTCCCCTACCTCCAGGTTGGGCCTTCTTCGAGGCACTTCTCCCAGTGTGGTCACTTATGGATTCATGTTTTCGAATCTCAGGTGGACTTTGACTTCTCTTCTTATGTCGCCAGTCCACATGATTGGTTGTGGGTTCATGTTGTAGTTGCCTCTATATGTCGGACAAGCTCTATAGCAAGACTATGTTAATTTATGTTTATTTTTCTTTCTCCTTTATCAATCTCTCGTTGTCATCCTTGCAACTCTGTAATTGGGCCCTGAGGCTCCTTACAGTTTCAACCAGATCTGGAGGGGTTTCCACCACTCTCCTTTTCTCATATTCTTTTTCTCTATTGTGGGAGCCATCCACCACTTCATGACACGTCACCATCCTTTATTCTTGAAGTTTTCCCATGATTTACTGACTACTCAAGTGTTGACAAAAACACTCATTGTTAGTTAATAGTCTATTAGTTCATGAAAAATACATGGTTCAATTTCTTAAATGCACACACACAATAGAAAGTTTCATTCTTTTCTTTAATAACACTTTTAACCAGAATTTTTAGAAAGAGGTAAGGTAGAGTGTCACTCCAAACAAATTTTTTAAGAGACTCGTCCATGAGACAAAGAAGGCCAAGTGTTGTAACCATGCTCTGATACCAATTTGTAACACACCCACGATTGGGCAAAAATAAAAATAAAAAATTCCTCCTTACAGAAACATATCCTTTCCCTCTACCATTCCTAATTTGGGAAGTTCGGGACTATGCCAAACCCTCTGGTTAAGATTCTCCAATTCTTTAATTCAAACAAGAATTCAAGACCTGATAGTCTCACCTCCTAATCAAACACAGGCCCTTCCGGCTTCTGGTGTAGGTCTTATGATAACCACGCCCTTCTCCTTCATTCTTCAGCGGAGACTCACAGTTGGCGTTAACCCCTTTTTTCTTGGCCCCTCCTTGGATGTGATCTTGGGTGATGACCTCACGCAAACACACAATTGTGGGTGTGGTCGAAGGTGGTTTGAAACCAAACTACTTTTTGACCCACAATTCTCCTCAACCCTCCACATGTCCTTTCTCCAAAACCATGGTTTGGATTACGGCCCACCCTCAACTTTTTAAAGTTCTCGCACCTTCGATCCCTGCAATGCTATGGGACTATCAATCTCCCGATCTTGATGGTACTGTTAGAACTGACGGTTCATATCTTCCCTTTTCAAATCCACGAACCATATCTTCCCATCCTAAGTCAACTAATGTGATCTCCTTCATAATTACGGACTTTGGAATTTTCAAATCTCAAACCCTGCTTTCCTCCATACACCAATCTTCCAGAGTTGATGATTTGTGGTTACCTTTCCTCCTAAATCAATGACCCTACTTCTACTTCGAGTGTTTGACCTTTCAACTAGATCAACGGTCCTGTGGCCCTCTTCTCGATCAACGGTCGAGATATCCTTTGGGTCTCCAGACTTCTAGGATATCAAATATCAAACTTCACCCTTTTTTCCCAATGGATTTTATCTGAAGGTTATAATCCACTAACATGTGTCCACTTGATCTGACGATCAAGAATTACTTTGGGTCTTTACCCGGAGTCCACATATTTATTCCAAGTCTCCTCTAGATCTCATGACTATGAATTACTTCGGGACTTTCCTAGAGTCCATAGATTTACGCCACATGTTCTTTGTATCTGATAGTTCAGATCTACTTTGGATGATCTGATAGTCGATGTTTACTTCGAGTCTTTTCCTGGAATCCACATATTCACACCACCTGTCCTCTGGATCTGACGGTCCAGATATATTTTGGCTCTTCGACACTTTGGTGCTTCATCCCTTTGGTGCTTCAGCTCTTCGAATCCTCGATACTTTGGCTCCTCTGCACTTCGGTGCTTCAACGCTTCGACACTTCGACGCTTCGGCGTTTCAAGCTTTGGGAGTTTCAACTCTCAATATGAAACTTTCGAGGTGATTTCTCCAAAGTCTATGATCTGTCGTCACATGGCCCTCTGGATCTGACGGCTATGAATTACTTCAGGACTTCACCTGGAGCTCACAGATCTATGCCACGTCTCTACTGAAATCTGACGGCTTAGATTCACTTTGGGTGATCTGACACCTCATATTTACTTTGGAAGATCTGACGATTTAGATTCACTCTGACTAATCGAACGATTGATATTTACTTCGGATTTTTGGCTCTCCGGGCTTCGGAAATCTCAAGTCCCAAACTTGCCTCCTCTTGAACTCACGGTATTTGATGACTCAGATTCACTTGGGCGATCTGGCGCTTGAGGTTTACTTTTGATGATATGACAATTCAGATTCACTTCGGTTGATCAAACGATTGATATTTTACTTTGTATTTCCAGCTCTCTAGGCTTTGGAAATCTCAAGTCTCAAACCTTGGTAAGTTCTCTCTCCTGCATGTGTGAAGCGCTAAGGCTCGTGCACCTTGCTTTGATCATACGAATTTTGATCCTATGCACTATGATCCAATGACCACTGTCACTCCTCCTCTCGATATTATGACTTTCTCCGACTTAGAATATTTTCAAAGTGCTCGAAGGATTCGACCTTTGCTCCTCCTATGGACTCGTCTCCTATATTTCGGCTGTGCTCCTGAAAGCGCTATCTCTTATGAGCTTGATATCCTTTAATATTTTGTTGTCCCATGCGCTCCTTATGTTTCATGGATCACATCAAACTCATATTGAAGGTCAATGATGTTTGACGGTTCACAGAAATTGTGGGGCCCAAACATGTGTGCTCTTTACTAGAGAGTTCGACCTCCACAATTTGGAAAGTTCTCACTCGATTCTATTCTAACCGGGATTGTTGATCTTCCAGCCCATCAATATCAACGACAAGGTTGAATTGTGGGCCACGAACTAGAGATCCCACTATTTCCACCTTCGCACTCCGCAGTGATTCCCCACCCTCGATCTCCATTCATAGATCGATCGTTCATAGCAATTGCGGCGTTCAACTTGACTATCATGAAATTTGACATCTCGGAGCCTCGAGCTCCAAGGTTCCTAGACCCAGGTTACATGGATCTTCATATAAATCTTGGGATATGATCCCTACTCTTAGTTGGGTTTTTGGTTAAGGGAATAGGTGCAAGTCCAGAGTCTCCTAGACAACTAGTTTGAAGGGAACACCTTCCCAAATCGTAGATATTTAAGCTCTGAATCAAGGCAAAGTAACTTGTGAGGTTACCAAAATGGTAGCTATTCCCAGAGGCTTGCTCCGACTCCAGAACGATGATGTAAATTCCTGTGGAAAGCACCTTCGAGTGATTAAACTGGGGCTTATGGAAAATCAAACTAAAATATAGGTTCTCAAGGGAACGAACGCATAATCATAACTTAATCATCTAATACGGAGAAAGAACCCTTTATAGACATGTAAATGCTCACATGCATCCATTATTTACAATTCAAAGCATAAGGCAAGAAAAAACTTATCATAACCATAGAGCGTGATGCGACTGCAGAAAGGGGTGCTCGATTCCACCCAACCATAGGCTCAGCCACTCCCAATGGATTTATCACTGGCCACCCCCAGGCTTAAGCCATGATTCTTTAAGATTCAATCTCTTACTTCCAACTCAACGAAAGTTAGGGACAAAGGTTACTCTCCTTCTCCCAATACAAAAATAGATAAGGATGAAGGTTACTCTCTTTCTCCTAGATCAATCTTTATTTTATGTGATTAGAACTCATTGTTCCTCTTTTAGTCCTTCCTCCGACACAAGAGTTTCTGCTCTCGTCTCTGTATTTTTTTTCGCAGGTCCTCCTCTTCCCACCACACTTCCTTCCTTGCCTTCCTCAACAATATTGCGTGTGGCTCGAATTCCCAGTCTGTGTTCAGGTCCGGATGCCTTATGGATGGGAGTTCTTCCCCATCCCCTCATTAACTCTTGAGGAGGTCTTCCCACCTACTAGCCTGACTGTAATTATTTCCTGGGTCAGAGGCTTGTTCTGATCTGAGCAATTAATTCCAGCATGGTACTGGTTTGGTAGAGGTTATCGCAACCATTCTGGGTCCCCTGCACCACCTTTCATAGCATCCATGGTTTTCTCTTAGCACATCTAGTCTTTCAACAGTCATGCAGCACGTAACCATTTTCTATTAAAATAACAGAATTTACATTCATTGACCTTTTGTACAAAGGTCCATCAAATAAAACATTCACACTTTTAGGTTTTCCATAGTTCCTTGCCTAATATAGTTATATTTATAGATTGGGAGAAACAGGGTGTTACAATTTAATTTTTAAATAGAACAAATGGATGTGAAGACGTATTTCCTACATGGGGACCTAGAAGAGGAAATCTACATGAAACAACCTGAAGTATTTGTAGTAAAGGGAAATAAATATTTGGTGTGTAAACTGAAAATATCCCTTTATGGTCTAAATAAATCACCAAGGATGCATTACCAAAAGTTAAACACATACATCCTTAGTTTTGGATTTGCGAGAAGAAAAATTGATCACCGCATATATTCCAAAGAAGAAGGTGGGTGTTTCATATATGTAGCTTTGTATGTCGATGACATGTTTTTGATTGGAAACAACATGGAAGCAATAAAGGAGGTGAAGAAGAAACTATCCTCCAAGTTCAACATGAAGGATCTAGGTGGAGATAACTTCATTATGGGAATGGAGATTAAGATATATTGAGCAGCTAGAAACCTCTAGTTGAATCAGATGAAGTATATTGAAACAATTTTGAAACATTTCAACATGCAATATTGCAAACCGTTGTAGGTGCCAATTCCTGTGGGAGCAAGGCTACCTGTTGCATAGTGTCTGAAGACATAGGAAGAAATATAGGACATGGCATGTGTTCCCTATGAAATGTTTTTTGGTAGTATAATGTATGTGATGGTATGCACTCGACCGGACATTTCCCATGCAATGGGAGTGTTGAGTAGATACATGTCAACACTTGGGAAGGAGCACTAAACAATTGTCAAGAGAGTATTCAGGTATTTTTGTGGCACAAAAGACTATGTTATATGCTACCAAGGAAAAATTGGAGGTGACAGTGAAGAAAATGTACATGGCTTTGTCAACATCGACTGGGATGGAGATCTGGATTGACAGAGGTCAACCAATGGATACGTCTTCAATATGTTTGGTGGAGAAATCATATGGATGAGTAAGTGACAGGCGGTCATAGCCTTGTCAACAAAATAATTTGAATACATGGAAGCCACTCATGGAAGAAAATAAGCAGTATGGATGAAAAGGTCATGTTCAAGAATTTGGTTTGAGAAGATATCTATAAAGATAAGTTGCGACGGTCAAAGAGCAATATTTCTAGCAAAGAAATTGGCTTATCATTCAAAGACTATGCACATTGATGTAAAATACCATTTTGTGAGAGACATGGTGGACAACAACAAGGTGTTGCTAGAGAATGTAGACACGTTGGAAAACATAACAAACTTGTTGACCAAGTCTATGAGTATTGTGAAGTTCTCTTAGTGCAGAGAGGAAATGGGAATTGTTTCCCTGCATCTATAAATTAAATTTCAAAGGTCTCCTAGTTTCAAAAAAGAAGAAAATAAGTGGGAGAATGTTAGGTTGTTATATTATTTGTAGTAAAAGTCRAGGTGGATGGAATGACAGTCGAAGGTYGATCTAGTTYRACCGAGTAAAGACAAATTCGAGGTGGATCGATAGCAAGTCGAAYGTCGAGGATAGTCAATCGGGTAAAGTAGAAGTTGAAGTTTGAGGTTGTTCAACATGGTAAAAACTTCGAAAAAAAGTTGATGATGTCAACCTACAAGGTTTCCATAGGAGGGCGTGTGGCAATCAACTAAAGACAGAATGAAAKTCGAYRGGTAAGACAACTTGGTAGTCATCTGTAATAGAATTTTGAGATTCATGGGATTTTTAGACAATGATCTGCATGGATTTGTAACCATTTTTGGGCACTACTTATTTAGGTTTTTTCCTATTGTAAAGCCTRTAAATAAGGCATGTTGTAAGGATGTAAAGGATGATCAATGATTCAATCAATGATCAAAGAGGTTTTTGGTCATGTAATTGTAAGTCGAATTGGTTATAGGGTTGTTATTGTGTAATAAAGAGGATATGATATTGATTGTGTATTAGGTGTGGACAAAGTTTAGACATGTAACCTTTTATTCTGAATGAATAAGACAAAAGAGAGTATAACGCTCAAGGAATTTTGGTTTTCCCAGTTTGGGTTTTCAAGGTAAAATATCTTTGTAATGTTTTTTTGTTGTGTCATTTAATTTATTGACTAAATGTTTCTTCCTCTCTTCTTCTAGGTTTAGCATGGAAGTGTGTCTCATTTACTAAAAGTAAAGGGATGTTGCAGAGCACATAAATGAGCATATTTGGAAATACAATCAACCACCACCATGATGACTATCTTGTTGTCAGATTTAGGGAGGCCCACAATGAAATCCATAGAGATATCATACCAAATAGAAGTTGAAATTGGAAGGGGTTGTAGTGTACCAGGGGATTTGATTGTTTCTCCTTTATTGTGTTGACAGACATCACATTCAATCACAAAGGTTCAGACTTCCTATTTCATACCATCCTAGAAAAAGAAATGTTAGACTCGTTCATAGGTTTTGGTAAACCATGAATTCCCAACAATAGGTGAAGTATGAAGCTCAGAAAGGACCGTATATTTAAGTTGTGATTGTTTTCTTAGATGTATATGGAATTTGTTGGCACAGGGGCAGACACAGGGTTCAACTCTAACAGTGCACCAACAAGCCCTAACTACTGGCCCTTTTGGCAACACCTGTGAAGCAAATGCAGTCTCACCCGAAGTAGCAATAGGGGGTTGCAAGACACATGAGTCTACAACCGGAGGAAATACAAAGTGGATCTAAAACAATAACAACACAACAACTGGATATCAATTACCAAATTAAACCCACTTCTCACAATTATATCTCAGATCTAACACTATGATGCAATAACAAAATAACATAAGGTAAAAGAACACAACACCAATCCCACATAACAACATGATATACGTGGTTCACCCTCTCCCTAGGGCTACGTCTACAGATTTGTGTCTATTGATATATTATGTGAAAACATACAGCTTTATCTTCACCCTTAGCTTGCATATCTCTCTCTTTTTCTCTCTCTCCCCTCCCTGCGCACCCAACTGTAGGGTTGATCTTTGCACCCAGCTGAACATATTACAATATAGAATGATCTCACACACAACACTTCTCTCTCGCACAATACACGATAGTATCAACAATAATGATTATCCACAATAACGACAAACCCCTCTTCTCCCATATAGTTTCTTATTTATACATTACAATGACAAACGTCTAGGTGTCTAAAACCCTAGATACCAAAACCCTAGGTGTCTAAAACCCTAGGTCAACTTGACCCATGGTTTTTGGGCTTTGCCGGTCTATCTTTCCATCTTTTCTGTGAGGTTCCCCAAAGCACTTGTTGACATCTTCTTCCTCTTGCTGAGTTTTCCATGATCCCTATTCCTTGATGATCTGTCATCCTCGATCTTCTCATCCAACGACTTGTTTTCCCTTGCTTCGCTCCTTCTTTTCTGCTTCTTTAACCACTTTGACCCAATATCAGTTAATGTACCTTCTGTGCAGTTCACACTTCGTCTTTTATTTTCCTTTTTCTTCGCTTTATCTCTTAAGCCATACCCAGGCACAACAAGCCCCCAACACTCACCTGTGACTCATCCCGAGGCACTGTAGATATGATTCTTTTGTTTTACTTCGACTTTAGACTGCGCAATGCAACATGTTCTTTCTGCTCTATCCTTCCCCACTGTGTGAAGACTGTATTTTTTTTGTCTGGTACCCAGTTTCAACTACACCTGGTACCTATACCCTTCACCTTCTGCTTTTACTAAGAGGTGTGAGGCAGCTGGTTGTCATAGTACAATTTCAACTGGCTCCCTTTCACCAAACCTTCCTTCCATTCTCCCTTCAAAGTATTCAACTGCACATCTCCTCCTTCAGTGACATAGGCAACCTCATATGGCCCAAGCCAATGTGTCATGAACTTCCCTGGATGCTTCATGAACTTGTTGTCATAAACCAATACCAGATCTCCTTGCTTAAAGGATTTCTTCTTGATGTGTCTATCATGGTAAGCCTTCTCTCGTTCCTTATGTACCTACTGATGAAATCCTACAATAAACCTATCTTCCTCCAATTCGACCAACTGTGTGAGCCTCCCTTGAACAACGCCAGTGTCATCCATATCTATAAAGGCTACAATTCTTAGACTAGGAACCAAGTATTCCATAGGTACAACTGCTTCTAGACCATAGACCAACTTAAAGGGAGTCTGCATTGTCAGCTTCTTTCAAGTGGTTCTATAGGCCCATAATACTTCGGGTACTCACAAATCCCAATCGTCCCTATTTACACTACAAATCTTCGTCAGCGTTGTCTCCAATATCTTATTGAAGGCTTCGACCGTACCATTCTCCTGTGGATGGTATGGAGTGATCTTCTGATGGTGAACTTCAAATTCTTGAGTCAAGGCTTCAATAATCTTATTAATAAAATGTGTTCCTTGATCACTCATCAGGATCTTTGGACATCCAAACCTGGTTATGATATCATCAAATATGAATCGTGCAGTTGTAGTTGCACTATAGTCCTTGAATCCTCTTGCTTCTGCCCATATTTCCAAATACTTTGTCGCAAAGATGATGTATCTGGCTCCTGTGCGCTTTTCTGGTGGGTTGATAGGTCCCACAAAATCAATGGCCCATTTCTCAAATGCTTGTAAGGTTAGTTGTGGTGATAAAGGAATCTCATATATTCTGGAAGGTTTCCCAACTCTTTGGCATACATCACAGGCTCTGTAGTATTCCTTAATGTCTTTGTGTAAAGTGGGCCACCTGAGGCCAGCTCTGAGAAACTTGTGCTCTGTTTCTTTCCCTACATAGTGTCCTCTTGCGATGCCCTCATGTGCTTCTTCCAAAATCAATGGTTTTTCTACCTCCATAACACATCTCCTCAAGATCTCATTAGGTCCCATATTATATAGTTGTCCAGCTATAAGTGAAAAATATGCAGTGCAAACTACTAGTTGTTTCTTCTGAATAATTTTATATTCGTGAGGTGCCATTCCTGTTGACAGGAACTGGACTATCTCAACAAATTGATCATCGACCTTTCTGATGGCCAAAAATTGTGCATCGGGTAGTGTATCCTCCAGAATAGTAGGTTCCTCTCCATGCTCTAACCTAGACAAGTGGTTAGGTCCCTTATTCATTCTCCCTAGCTTGACCACGATCTCAAATCATATTCCTGGAATAACAGAATCCATCTTCATATTCTTCCCGCCAACACTGGCTTGTTGACTAGGTATTTCAATGTAGAGTGATCAATGAACAACTTAAAGTGCCCTCCCAGCAAGTAGTGTCAAAATTTCTACAGTGCATACACCATGGCTTAACCTTCCCTCTCAATGGTAGTGTAATTTATCTCAGATGTTGAAATCTTCCTGCTAGCAAAGGCTAATGGGTCATCAATATCTCATGATCTTGGTTGTGCTAACACTGCTCCTAATGCAATGGATGAGGCATCAACATGACATGAAATTCCTTACTCCAATCTAGGAAAACCAGAATAGGCACAGTGACCATTTTTTGTTTCAGTGTGTCGAAGCTCTGTTGGCATTCTTCTATCCATTGAAACTGACAATATTTCTTCAACAACTTCTCCATGGGTGTTGTAATCTAGTCATATCCCTTAATGAACTTTCTGTAGTATCCACTATGTCCCAGTGCAATGCGCAACTGTCTTACTGAAGTAGGAGGAGGTAAATAAACAATAATGGCAATCTTGGACAGATCTACCAACAACCCCTGCTTGCATACAATATGGCCTAGTAACACTCCAAAGGGTGAAAAGAAGATTCACTTCTTTAGGTTCAGGGAAATTTGACATTGCCTGCACTTATCCAACATTAGTCTTAAACATTCAATATGATTTTGAAATAAGCTAAAAATAGTCCAATCATCAAACTATGCTTCCAGAAATTTATGTAGAAATTCCTTGAATGCTTCGACCACCACCCTAGAAAATATGGTTGGTGCATTCTTCAATCCAAAAGGCATCACTGTGTACTGGTAGGATCCCCATTCTATTGAAAATGAGGTCTTATGGAAATCCTAATCTGGTGATAACCCAAAAATCCATCTGTGAAGGAGTAAACTTCCTTTCCTCCCCCATTATCTAACATTTCGTCAGTAAACAGTGTAGGGAATGGATCATGTAAACATGCATCATTTAGTTTCCTCAAATATACACAGATTCATATCTCTCCTATCTTTTTATCGTGAACCACCATAGGGCTAATCCATTATGTCTCTTCAATAAGTTCTATGATTCCTGCTTCCAATATTCTGTCTAGCTCAATCTTGACTTTCTGCTTATTTTTGAGATTCAATTCTTAGGGTCTCTGTTTGACTGGCCTTGCATATGGTTTCAAGGGAATCTTCATATTTCCCATGGGCCCTTTAATTCCCTTCATATTAGTGAACTTGGTTGGAAACAAGTTATGATATTCGTGCAGTAATTCGGTGATCTTGTCAATAGTGGCATCATCCCAATAATCTCCAACATTTATGAGATTAGGGGCTTGCTCTATTCCAATGTTAACTTTCTTGATGATTGGTTGTCCAATAAAAGGTAGTTTGAATCCTGGTCCTTCTATGTCTCTCTATCCTTTTGTTTCTGCAATGTTCACATTACTAGGATCATCATCTTCATTAACATTGATATTATAACATCCTTGCAATCTCTGAAGAGGTGTAGTCCATTCACCCTCTTCTTGCTCCAGAGGGAGGTTAGGTGCCTCCTCAAATACTTTCTGTCTCACAACTTGTAAAGATTGATATATTGTAGGGTACTGACTTTCAAATAAAAATGTGGCTACAAAATTATGAGTCATACCTTGCCAATCTGCAGTGGTGAGGCGCAATTCCGCTTGTATATACCAATGGATAGGTGTTGTATCCAAATTTTTAATGAATTTATGCACCCACTTCTCTTGAGGAATGTTACTCTAGGCTTCCTCAAAACTTCGCACATGGTCCTTTGGATAGCTTTGTCCTGTGTATCTCACTTTACACCCTTCATCTTTTTCTAAGAATCACATTGTCATCAAAGTGAGACATTTCACCCAATCCGCAATGTTATTTTTGTGTGTTCCCCACCATCTCATTGGCATTGCTTTTAAATCTTCATCCAGTTCCAAGATTCGTTGTTGTACTTGTACAATTTCTTCAAATTCTGATACGAATGTTTCTAAATTATTTAAACCATCAAATGTGGGCAATTTGCTTACTTCTGTGCCAATCCAATGAACTTCCCTAGTCAATATAGCACACCTCCATGCAGAAACTTCATACATATTGTTCTGCCAATTCTCTAGTGCTTCTTATGAATCTGATGAGCATGTGTTTTCACTTCGCTAGCTTAAATTCCCATATGATGTAGGATTAATGTAATCTTTTTGTCTTGCTGTCAATTTATATATATTCTCTAGCTCGTATGCGTGGTCTTCTTCTCTGATGGGATCTGTGTATTTGCAACCTTCATCAAGATCCATAGGTGCAATGA
>ML792798.1:0-14253 GCA_009831015.1 Picea engelmannii | reverse complement strand
TAAATTCCCATATGATGTAGGATTAATGTAATCTTTTTGTCTTGCTGTCAATTTATATATATTCTCTAGCTCGTATGCGTGGTCTTCTTCTCTGATGGGATCTGTGTATTTGCAACCTTCATCAAGATCCATAGGTGCAATGAACCTAAGGCCATCACCTTCAAATGTCATTGTTATTTTCTTTAAGTCAACCACGATAGAGTTATTGAAATCCCAATCAATTCCTAACAGCGTAGGATAAGGACAACTATCATCGAATATCTCAATCACCTCGAAATACACAAATGTCCTTACCCCGTTGATTTCCACAGGGACATGCTCTAGCCTTCGAAAGGGGCTTACTGACTGATGATTATCCATCCTAATCCTGATAGGGGAGTAAATTAACTTAGGTTTTCCCATCAGTTTCCAGGTCTGCTTCGTCATAACATTGACTTCTTACCCTAAGTCAAGGACCACATAATCTATATCACAATCTCCAATATTAGCATTAAGGTGTAGTTCCTTATTTGTACTTCTCTTTTTGGATACCTAATGTACTGCTCTATTCAGCAGAGGGTCTACCTTCCCTAGTTCATACTGTCGGATTGGGTGTTGTAGTTCTTGTATGGCTCTTTCATCCTTAATCAAATAAATGAACATATAGAAGAAGCTAACAAGCTTGCTTACCTATTTTCCTTCTCGTGGTGATGAAGACCGATCGAATGCTAGAAACATCCCACATTCTCTCACTTCTGGTTGTGCCTTTAAAGAAGAAGCCTGATCTCCTCCAAATTCTCTTCTTGATTCTTCAAACATATTTTTTTCTTCCCTCGGATCAAACTCTTGTGTCTTCTCTACAACTCTTTTGACCCTAGATTCTTCTGTAGTCTTCCCCGGGGTCACTCTATATTCACCTGTAGTAGTGCCTCCTCTAGTGATAACAATGAATATAGGATCCTCTCTGTGAGGTTTTGCTGAGATTAATTGTACTTGTTGGTTTCCTCCTTGTCTCTCTTGAAGCTTGGCTAACAACACAGGGCAATCTTCAATAACATATTCAAATGAGTCGCAGTAATTGCAAGTGGTACAAGGGTTCTGAAAATCCCTTTCCAAGTGTCCTCATTGTGTACAGTTATAACAAATTATCTGACCTCGACCTCGACCCATGCCTCCACCTCATCCTCTTCCTCTGAATCCACCGCGAGGGTTGAAGTTTCCTCTTCCAGGAGAGTTAAACTGCATAGCTTTTCCTTCCTATTGTACTTTTCCTTGAATTTGATATGTGTCTCTTGATATTTCATGCAAGAGATTGTAAACCCTACAATCCTTCTCATTGTGCCCCATATATTTATAGAATGTGCAGTAGAGGTTTGTAGGTGTCTGAACATATTTTTTCATGCAATAGAATTCACCAGGGCGATGCCTATTTGTACATACCTCACACCAAGGTAGAGTAACCTGCTTCAAAGGGCTCGAAGATCCGGAGGCTAAGTACTCATGAAATAAGGGATAGTGCACCTTATCATGGCCCTCTAATTTTCATCTAATACACCATATGTCTTCTCTTTTATCTTTTCCCTTATCTTTCTTCATATCTTCGAACTGCAGAGATAAGCTAGTTAGCTTACTCAAAATTTGACTCATACCTGAGATGGATTCTCCCATAGGGGTTGATTCTAGTTTCATGGCGATCTCCAATGACTCATCCTACGAAGAAACCTTATGTTGCATCAGAGGAACTCTGATGTGTGGTAAGAGGGAAACAATGAACCATTCCTTGTTTTGCTCATATGGGATCTAAAAACTCAATCAACCTGTCAATGTCTTAAACCTATGATCAAACTCCCAAACAGGTTCAGCTACTTTCTTCTTGATTTCTTTCATTTTTGTAATGCACTGTGACTCCGACTTGATTTTCTTAAATTCTGCGCTCAACGCAGTCTCGAACTCATTCAGTGGTTTAGGTTGTGCAACTCCAGTAGAAAACTTCATGTACCAACTCAGTGCATGGTCTCTCAAGGTATTACTAAACTGGTCTCTCTTAACTTCTTCATCACTAACATTCTTAATACTCCACACAACTTCACATAAAAACCAGTGCTAATCAGGATCTTCAGATCCATCTCCTCTAAAGATAGGTAGCCTTGTTTCATCTACCATAGATCTTCCTAGGTTTCCTAACTGAGTATGTACTGAACTGCTGGTAACAGTTCTCTAAGTTCTCTCGTAACTCTGACTACTCTGGTTACTTAACATTGCTAAAACAACAGGAGGAGTAATGGTACTTACTAAGACAGTCGACACAATACCTGAAGTTTCTGATTCTCCTTGGCAAGGTTCTTCAGTATTCCCTTCCTCTTCCTGAGCAGACTCTGAATATTCCTCATTCAATAACTCTTTTTCTTCTCCAATGTAGAACCCTTCATCCTATGCCAATGGCTCGTGACCTACTCAAATAGGTTCACCAGCAGAACTTCTCTAAATGATCTCCCACTGCGCATGTGTCCAACCTCTGTGTCGTTGTCGCTATCTAAGTTCTTGAACATTATCCTTTCAATCTGACCAACTACTGTATCTTCAAGATGTTCTTCTCATGCAATAGCATCTTGATCTTCAACTTCAAAAAGTGTAAAACTTTTTCTCTAGGTCCCTTAAAGAAATATCTCTCTGCTTGGCTATATGACTCTATTTTGTCAATAGAAAACTCGATAATGTACCCTCCAATGGTGCTATCAAACTAGTGATCTACTTCTCTTGAAAAAGCGTTATCAAATCTCTTGACCTTCTTGATCAGTGTCAATGTCCAAACCATAGGTTTTCTAAATCTGATCTCAAACTAGGTATCTGCTAGTCTGGCTAACCACTTGTATAGCTACTTATGAATTCCTCCGAAGAAAATCTTGTGTACATCAGTAAATATATACCTTCCCAACCAATCCTTTGTGCTAATATTAGGGTTCTTATTATGAGCCTCAACGAAGTCCTTTTCTTGTTCTTCTATCCACTTCTGAATCTTTGTCTTCAATGGAAACCACCTTGACATTCCCTCAAAAATATCTTGGTCCTGACAACAAAACCATTTGTTGGCACAGGGGAAAACCTAGGGTTCATCTCTAACAACACACCAACAAGACCTAACTAGTGGCCCTTTTGGAAACACCTGAGAAGTAGATGCAGCCTCACCCGAAGTAGCAATAAGGGTTTGCTGGACACATGTGTCTACAACTAGAGGAAATACAAAGTGCATCTAAGACAATAGAAACACAACAATTGGATATCAATTACCAACTTAAACTCACTTCGCACAATTATATCTCAGATCTACCACTAGGATGCAATAATAGAATAACATAAGGTAAAATAAAACAACACCAATCCCACAGAACAACAAGATATACGTGGTTCACCCTCTCCCTAGGGCTACGTCCACAGAACTGTGTCTCTTGATATATTATGTGAAAACATACAGTTCTATCTGCACTCTTATCTTTCAGATCTCTCTCTCTTTCTCTCTGTCCCCTCCCCGCGCATCCAGTTGCAGGGTTGATCTTCGCACCCAGTTGAAGATCTCACAATACAGAATACTCTCACACACAACACTTCTCTCTCACACAATACACGATAGTATCAACCACAATGATTATCCACAATAATGACAAACCCCTCTTCTCCCATATAGGTTCTTATTTATACATTACAATGAAAAATGTCTAGGTGTCTAAAACCCTACATACCAAAACCCTAGGTGTCTAAAACCCTAGTTCAAGTTGACCCACATTTTTGGGCTTCACCAGCTTGCCTTTCCATGTTTTCCACGAGGTGCTCCAAAGCACTCATTGACATCTTCTTCCTCTTGCTGATGTTTCCACAATCCATCTTCCTTGAGGATCTGTCATCCTCGATCTTCTTGTCCAACGACTTGTTTTCTCTTGCTTCACTCCTTCTTTTTTTCTTCTTTAACCACTTTGACCCAATCTCAGTCAATGTACCTTCCGCGCAGTTCGCAGTTCGTCTTTTCTTTTCCTTTTTCTTCGCTTTCTTTCTTAATCCATACCCAGGCTCAACAACCTTTGTAGAGAAGCTCATTATTGTGCCAAGAGTACCCTGGACAGGTTGGAGACTTTGCTTGCAATGTTTGGAATAGGAGAGATATTTTCGAATCTTGCAACCATTCCTGACGAGCATATTGGAGCCAATCGAGTACAACAAAGGAGAGGGAAAAGAGGGACCCTTCTTCTTCATATTTTTTGGAAAGAGCATCAACAACTGAATTTTATTTTCCCTTCTTGTAAATGATCTCATAACCATAAACAAAAATCTTGGTGACCCATTTTCGTTGCTCCAGGGATGAAATCCTTTGTTCTAGAAAATGATTGAGGCTCTCATGATCAATTTTAATTTGGAAGCGTCTTAATAGATACGAACTGCAAATATTTACGACATGCAGAATAGACAACATTTTCTTTTCATAGATGGATTGGCCCAAATATTTGTCTGAAAGTTGTTTGTTGGTGAAGGCCAAAGGCCAATCATCTTGCATGAGGACTTCCCCAATTCCTTTTCTGGAAGCATCACATTCCAAGAAAAAAGTCTTAATGAAGTTGGGAAGGTTAGGACTGAATTCATTCACATAGCATCTTTCAAGGCCTGGAAGGATTGGTCTATTGTTGGAGTCCAAGTGAAGGGATTATTTTTAAGAAGAGCAATGAGAGGTGTTGTAATTTTTCCATAATTATTAAGAAAATTGAAATAATAACTTGTTAAACCCAAAAATCCACGCAATCTCTTAAGAGTTTTAGGGCGAGGCCAATCCTGCATAGCTTCAATTTTCTTAGGATCCACCCATACATTGTCCTTGCCAAAAATATGACCAAGGTACTCCACTTTTGATGCTCCAAAGGCACATTCAGATTGTTTGAGGAAAATTTGGTGCTAAGAGAGTATATGGAGAACTTGATCCACATGGGAGAGATGGGACGTCCAAGTTTTATTATAGATGAGAACATCATCAAAGAAAAGTAAGAAAAAATGACGGAGAAAATGATGGAAGACATGATTCATGATACTTTGGAAGGTGGAGGTGGAATTACACAGGACAAATGGCATGACCAAGAAATCATAGTGACCCTCATGAATTCTAAAGGTAGTCTTGGGAATGTCTACTTATTTCATACATATCTGGTGGTATCCAGAATGGAGATCAAGTTCAATAAAGTACTGAGAACTACTCAACTCATCCAAGAGATCATGACTAAATAGAATGGGAAACTTGTCTTTTATGGTGAGTTTATTGAGGGCATGAAAGTTAGGACACATGCACCAAGTACCTTCTTTCTTGAGTACCATGACCACATGAAAATAATAGGGGTTTCTACTAGGGCCGATAACATCCACTTAGAGTAACTCTTGCATGATTTTCTCAATTTCATTCTTTTGGGAAAAGGGATGATGATAAGGGAGAACATTCGGAGGAAAAATATTGGGAATAGGGGGAATGGAATTATCATGAACACCACGGGAAGGGGGAAGTCCATGAGGAGTGGAAAAAACAACTCGGTGTTTGGAGATGATAGATTGGATGTTAGGATGCATGGAGGGTGTCTCAACTGCTTGAATGGAATGGAGTTGGGAAATAATACATGAATGACCTTTCTTGAGAAGATTTTCCATTTGATGAGAATTGATGATCTCAATAGAACCTATTGTGAGTCCTTTAAATTGATATTGTCATCCCTCCTAGTGGAATTTCATGGTTAATGCTTCAAAATCCATGAGAGTGAGTAACCATTCAACACCTATCACAATGTCACAAGCAACCATGTCGATGGAAAATACATGATATTTAAGGTGGTACTGTCCAATATGAAGATGCACATTTTCATAACGCCCACCACATTTCATGGACATGCGATTAGCTATCACAATATGAAAATTGTTGATGACGTGAATATAGCAATTGGTTTCCTAGGAAATGCATCGATGAATAAAATTATGGCTTCTTCCATTGTCAACAAGGATGATGACTTTCCTCTTCTTAATATAAACAATGATCGTGAGGTTTTGTGGAGTAGAGAAGTCAGTGAAGACATGTAATGAAATCAGGGGGTCAACTTCGGGTGGGTCAATAGGCTCTGTAGTAGCATTTGGAAGGGTTATCTCTTCAAAAGGGGGAGCTATAACTTATTCTTTAGCAACATCCTTTGAAATGACCATAAAAGGTTTTTGTTCCTTACACTTATGCCCAGGAAAATATTTTTCATCACCATTATAGAAAATATGCTTGAGTTGGCACTCAACCATTTTGGCCTGAATTAATTTTTGACCCTTGAGGGGAGTGGAAAGGGGGGGAATATGTGTGGGGTGAGGGCGAGGAACAAAAGAGGGTTTTTTTATCTAGGAAAAAACAACTTGTTGGGATCCTTTGACACATTTAGTAGCTTCCAACCAAGTCTAAGGGTGAGCCATGAGGACCTGGGGTTAGATTTCATCCTTTAGGCCACTAATAAAGCATTCCTAGAATAATGCATATGTCATGCCCTCTGTTCTGAAGGCCAAATGCTTAAAGGAATTTATAAATTCTTCCATTGTGCCTGACTATTTAAACGTATTCCAACCCTAAATAGTGGGTGTCGGTATCAAAGCATTCATAGAGATCTGCAACAAATTGGGTCCATGCAATATAACCCTATCATGCATTTTTATGCCATTTCCACCATTGCCAACATTCAGGATCCAGATAGAGAAAGCCATAACAAATTTTGGCCAACTCATTGATAATTCCATGTAGAGAGAAATAATGCTCCATTTGAGTGACCCAACCCATGGGTTTAGAGCCATCAAATTTATTGAACTCAACTCGAGCAAGATGAAGGTCATGATGAAAGGAGTTTGATTTAAAAATCATAGAATGGGAGGAATCAACACCATCTAAGTGGGACAATTGGTTTGAGGTGGAAGGGCCCTGGGGGCGGTTCAACAACTAGTTGACAACAGATTGGAGGGTGGAAAATTATCCCATGAATTTGGCATCCATGGCATCAAATTATTGTTGGACTTGGCTCTCTAATTATTTAATGTGGGAATTTGTGGAAGCAACCTCAAAAGTCACTTAGTGGAGGGACTCCTTGATATGAGTGATGGAAGTTTGCAGGTCTTGACTGCGAGGGGTGGCCATTTGGATATGAGGGGTCAATGTAAGGGAAATGAGTGGGTGGGACCACATAAAATAAGGACTTATAAGTGATAGGTACCACGATGATGAGGGTGAAAATGGGAATATAATGGGAGAGGTGAAAAATAGGGGCACTCAGAAGGGGGTTGGGTCCACTGAAAAAAAGGCTTGAAAATGAAAGGTACCACTACGATCAAGGTGAGGAGAGGAATCCAATGGGATAGCCCTCGAATAATGGTGTCGGTGGGACCACTATACTCATTTTTTTAAACTCATGTGGATTTATACTCCAATCTGAATAATACTGCAGTGGAAAAATGGCCAAATTCTTAACAAGAAGAAATGTGTAGGAATTTTGCAACTTGAATGCAAGAGATAAGGTTGCACGTCAATAGATCTTGTATGTTCCTTTTCTTCTCTTTTCCTTCCCAGGGGTTGGGGTGTTTATGTTTTCTACATAAAATGGTTTTCCTTGTGCTATAGCTCTATGATATACATGCGGGGTCAAAAAATAGTACTTGGCCCAATATCTTAGGGCACCAACTAAGGAGTCTAGACCATACCCTTAGTCATACTACCTGATTACCCAGGTACTAGAGAGTATCTTCCCGAGTGTTGTTCTTGGTGGAACTATAGTAGTCAGGCAGTTGACTGGTGTATCTACGGAGGGATTCAGTATATTTAGGTTGATCCATATATAGGCATTGCTTGATGCACTACCACTCGAAGGGGTACCAACAAGTGTTACAAGGGTGGCCAACAATGTGCACTTAAGTACCACTTGTGTTTAATGTGTGTATGCTTCCCTAACTGTGGATTTATGAATTGAATGACACATATATGTATCTTTAAGACATCGGAATACGTCTCTACCCTGAAAACAAAATCCACAATTTAATGCCAAGGAAAGTGCTTTGATACCACTTGTAAGATACCATATATATTATAATAGCAGAGAAACAAAAATATTGCAGAAAATAACAACAGACCAACATAGCATATGAAACCACAACACCAAAATAATACCTTTATTAATAGGAAAAAATGTTCACTTTCCTCTTCGAGGGGGAAACCTCCAGCAGAGCGGTGCTCTATTAAAATAATTCTCAATACAAGATTTATCATGCCTCCTACTCTTCTTTATACTGATTCTATCTTCTAAAGAACCTTCTAGCGGAAGATATTTCTATGGAGTCACCTAAGACCTGTGGCCTGTTAGGTTGCTAAAGAACAATAACCCCCTCCATTATGCTCTTTAATTTCATACTCCCAATTGTTTTGTGTTGCTATGGAACAAAGTACAATAACATAGAATGAACCCCTTCTCCTCCTAGTGGCATAATATTTAACTTCGGTCGATATCCATCTAGGGTAGGTTTTTTACTTCCTCAACCCTCAATTGTGATATTGTTTTGGACCTTCTAGAATCTTCTTGAAATTACACATGTGGCTAACTTCATATGTATGAGTAACGGTGGATTTCAAGGCATCCTCTCATACCATGGTGGTCAACACGATAGGTCAACTTGCATGAGGCATAACTTTTGCATATGAGCATTGATTGACATGATGTTTTCATCGTTGGAAAGGACTCGATATGTAGAATAACATCACGAGGCTCCAACTATGTTGGGAAAGTTTTAACGCAAAAAAACATCGTTTGATGCCTCAAAATGACTCCAAAATGTTATGGACCCAAGTTTTCCAAACTAGGACCTGCCACTAAAATGACCCTGCAAGTTGATTCCTCAATTATTTTCCACTCTAAAAGCATCAAGATAGATGAAAAATAATATAATGATCCAGTCTAGATCAATTGGACTACCTACTAGATCAAGAAAATATATAAAAAGAAACAAACATTATAGAAAGTCAGTCTAAACAAGTTTTGGTGACTTTGGATGTTAATAATATAGCTTGGGGGGAACAATTCAAAAAAAGAGTATTAGATAGGTTGTTGAACACACAATAGGTGACCTTTCGATTTGACCTAGTGAAGGAATATATTTGGGAAATTTTCACTATATATGTGAGAAACCTAGAGGAAAAAAACTCAATGAAGCAGATCAAGGAAGAAATATTGATCTGTAAATGGGAGGCTTATAACATTTCTATCTCACCAACATGGAATTATTTGTTAAAATAATTATAACTCTGGTTGTTTATATGTTGGAAAAATTCTCAACCAATCCAGTTCCAAGTCGAGTCAGAAAAATAATGAGTCAAGTCGAGTCAGGAAGTGCAAGGCGAAGCGAATCAGGTCGATTCAAAACAAGTTGGATTTATCCAGGTCAAAATTACTCAAGTCATATTTCTTCTAAGTTGAGTTGACAAATAGATGTTTATCGATTGAATGGGGAAGGAAATTCGACCAAAAGGGAAAGGTAAGTTGAATTTTTAGGGACTAACAGCTGGAAGGAATGTCTGAGGGAGAATGTAAGCACCATTGATGTCAGAAAATGTTTTGGAACAAATTCGGGTAAACCACGGTGCATAAAAAACCATAGGGGGGGTCAATTTTAATATCCCCAGACAAACAAAAATGTTTTAGAAGTTGTTTAGGAATACAACAACGGAGGAAATTTTTTTTGGGAAAATTTGGTAGCATTTAAGTTTGCAAAAAAAAATGTGGATATGGTTCATGGGCCGCTAATGAACTCCCAATGAGGTCGAGAATGAGATCAACGATTGAAAAAAAAATAGAAACCCTCGAATGAATAACAAGGACTCTAGAAGGAGGTTCGTCGATTTACAACCTCTAAATTCATTGCACCGCACCTACAATTAAATAGTTGTTAGGCTAATGTATTAACCCACGGAGAACCAGATTAATATAAAACAAGCCCATACAATAGAAATACAAATTTCTCATATATATAACATACACAGAGGACCATTAAATTACAATGCATACATTAACCATTCCTAACCATACATAAACCACAAAAATTATCGCACATAGACTCAGATTTTTACTCTGAAAACCCAAACGAGAAAACCAACATTCTTTTGGCTTTGACTGGGCTCTTATTTATTCAACAATGGGAAATTTACATGCTCACTGGTACATGTCTATTCTCCTCAATAACATCTGGGTAGCCTCTCTACATCATTCACAGCCAAAGAACCCCTTTCTCATTGTCGAGATATATTATATAGAATGTTGAGTCAAGTGGGAGGATAGATGGAAGGTCAGGCATCCCCAATGCTTCAGCTTCTCTCCAGTTCATCTCTCCTCCATTTATTTATTTATTGGTATTTTATCCCATGTGGGAAAGGTATCATGATTTTCTCTTTATTCCTTTTCATACAACCATATACTACCCGAATTTACATACATTATATAAAAAATTGGACATCAATCATGATAACATGGGGGCCTTCATGTCAACAAGTCGATCTCCTTCATCACCCATATCCTTAACAATGTTTGTGTTGTTCATATTTGAGTCTTGTGCTGATAGCCAATTGTTCTTTTCGGATCTGATTCGGATCGCACCTCCCCAATGGGAGGCTTTTCCTCCCCAAAAGTTGCCAACGATAGATGAGGGAACTTACTTGCAATATGGTTCTTCTCATACCACTTTTCTTTCCTTCCAGTCTGTCCCTTGAGACCGATCTACCACATTTCTTATTGTCCTCTACGATTTGTCTTCTCCTTGTGCTACAAAATTGTGTCTTCCTTCAACTCCTCAGGACCATGAGGTGCACATTCTTCCATAGTGGGAAGAACATGTTATTCTTCCTCCTCGTCCATCATGGAGGGTTCAAACAACTTTAAATATTCCACATTCACCACTGAGCTAAACTGCATATAAGGTGGAAGTTTTATCTTGAAGGAATTCTCATCTCAAATGGTCCATATCTAAGGGGCTTGAGTTTCTTCCTTTCTCCTTGTATTTTTTCCTTAATAAGGTAGAGCCACACCTTGTCTCCAACACGAAACTTATGATCCTCCCTATGTTGATCATGCCTGATTTTGTACAATTGTTTCCTCTTATCGATCTTCTCATGAACCCTTAGATGTATCTGCATGATTTTGTCCACAAATGTGCTTTCCTTCTATTCCTCTCCTTGTAATTTTGCTTCTTCCCTATGTTGTCCATAAACAATGTCAAATGGTGAAGGAGGTAAATAACCAAAACAAGTCTCAAAAGGGGACTTATTGGTGGAATATTGAAGTGCTCTATTATATGAGTGTTGAATGTAGATTGTCTGCTCTTCTGAAATATTTGGATGTTTGTTGTTGTATCCTCTCAATAGTTGCAACAACGTCTTGTTTACAACCTCAATTTTTCCATCAGTATGAGTATGAAAGGTCATGGAGTACTTCAACTTTGTATCCATTCTCTTCCAAAGTGTTGTCCAAAAATTTCCCAAGAACTTGTTGTCCCTATCAGAAATAATGGAGGTTGGCAATCCGAAATGTACCCAGATGTGGCTAAAGAATAGTCCAGTTGCTTCTCATCCCAAGATTACATATTCTTACAAGGAATGAGCATGCACATTTTTCTCATGCTCATTCCTTGTAAGATTACATATTTTTACATAGTCATGGCCTCTACGAATCATGGGTAAACCTCCAACAAAATCCATTGAGATTATCTCCCATGGCCTGTTTGGTACTGGCATTGGCATGTACAAACCAAGTTTCTGGTTTCTTGGCTTACTATTCCTATGAAGAACACAACCTCTAACAAAATTTTCCACCTGTTACTACATCTTTGGCCAATACACATATCGTTTAAGATTCACCACTTTCTTTGTCACGCCAAAATTCCCAGCAACTCTATAAGTTTTTGCTTCTCTCATCAACTACACTCTTCTATCCTGGGGTATGCATAATTTTCCCATCTTGTACAATATCCCATCTTGGATCTGGTATTATTTTTCTTCCATGTCAAAAACTATACTTTCCTTTAGTTGCTTGTAGAATTCCATGAAATATTCATTTCCTTCATAATCCTCACTCAAACGTTCATGAGAGAAAGGATCAAGCTACATTATCATTCCAATTGTTACAATATTCTTTAGTGGTGGTCAAGAGAGAATGTCTACTAGTCTATTCGTGACTCCTTTCTTGTACTCAATCAACAAATGAAATTGTTTCAATAAACCTAACCACTTGTAATGTATCACTTGCTACATCTTTCTTTGACTTTGTAGGTACTGAAGAGGTTGATGATATGTGTGTATGATAGTCTCTTTCCCCAAGAGGTAATGCTTCCACTTCTTTACTTCTTGTACAATTACAAGGAGCTCCTTATCATATGTGGGATATTCAATCACTTCTCCATGAAACAACTCTAAATGGTAGCACACAGGCCTGCCTCCTTGCATGAGTACTACTCCTAATGCATATCCACTAGAAATAGTCTCCAAATCAAACGATCACTGCAAATTTGGCATGGCTAGCACTGGAGCATCATTGATTTTCTTCTTCAAGTCTTCAAATTCTCTTTGTTGTGTCTTACCCCAATGAAAGTTCTTTCCTTTGGTAGTTATGGAATGCAATGTGTTGGACACATTGACCACACTCAGGGGAGGGGGGTGAATCAGTGTGAGGGATATTTTTACACTTCTTACAAAAATTTAGTTAGTAATCACCATTCACAACATCATTACTCATTACTTCTATTCACACTAAGTTGCTTGCATGTAAACATATCTCAATGACATACATTAACAATAAAAAACTATGCACCATAACAATAAAGAACACAAGGAACACCGGATATATGCATAAGTTTCTTTTGTATTACAGACTACAATCCTTGGGGTTTATCAACACCAACTAAAATGAGCACCAACTCAAAGAGAGCACCAACTCTTATTGCAAGACCCAGCCTACAGATCTCAGCACCAATGGAAAAGAGGAATCCAACCCTCAAGTACAAGACCCATCTTATAGACAGATTTTTTTTTTCAAGCTGTACCAATAGTCTATACCAACACAAGTGCATCACCTATGCACCGCACAACCTATCACATCAATCTCATCATCTAAATCAGATCTACTCACCAAGATCAATCACCAAGACAAATCTCAACAATATCACCAAGATAACCAACAAGATACCTCTAGAAATACACCATACTCTCCATAAACCAAATACCATAAGTTGTCACGATTTTGTTTCCGCAGTTCTACTGCCACGATTTTGCTATCGTGGTTCTGCTGCTGCGATTCTTCTGCTGCAATTTTTCTATCATGATTTTTCTGCTGCACTTTTTCTTCTGTGATTTTTATACCACACTTTTTATGCCGTACTTTTTCTTCCACACATTTTGCCACAAATTTTCTCTATCAATAATACCTACCCAATTAACCTTTCACAAATGGATATTCAATATGCTCAAAGATCATGCACATAAGAGACCCTTGCTCTCTTATTTATACTTCTCCAAGTAGCTTCCTCTAGGGGTTATCGTCTAACCAACTTACCCAACTTCCTTATTTTGGGGCTAACCCACTTCTAACCACTTTATCCACTTACAACCACTTTATCCACAAATACTGAACTTCTCCACTTCTAGTTGCAACTAATTTATTTTTAATTTTTTTCTTGTTGCAACCACTTAACCCATGAATAACCACTTTGACTATTCAATCTTCTCATCATAACTACTTTACCATATACCAAAATCACAACTTCTTGTTGCAGCTAATTTATTTTTAATTATTTTCTTAATGCAACAACTATACCCATTAACTCATAGTTACCATCAATTTGACTAGTACACTTATTCTAGGAGCTTCTATAATAATTTGACTTCTTTGACCTTCTATAGGATTCTAGATAACTCATGAGGGTTCTCCAACTTCACATGGCCATAACTCTCTAACCGTGAGGAGTTATGTGGCATTCCACGTGTCACTGGAAACGACATGACATATACTATCCATCTGGAATATTTTCTCCTGCAAATTCACTGATATTCATTACATTATTCCTCAAACAAACTTGGGTTACCTAACCACACTACTGGGCTACTCAACCACCTAACCATTTGGACTTCACAAACCATCTTCCTGTGATGGATTTCACCATAAGGGGACCACTTTGAGAACTTTATCCAAGAGAATATTCCTTTGAGAT
>ML792797.1:249621-261024 GCA_009831015.1 Picea engelmannii | reverse complement strand
TTAATTGTTAAATTTAGTAGCAGTTAATAAAGTTATGTTTCAATTGTCTTTTTGGGTTTTGGATAAAGATATAAAGAGAAAAGGGTATTTATGTTGTAAAAACAATTTCAAGTTATTAGAGGTATAAAACATGAAAGAGGTGTCTTCCTAATAAGTTTTAATGATTAAAGATGAAATTAATATAGAAAACAAATGTAATAGAAGTGAGTGTGTGACAAGAAGTGTGTATAGGGTGAGAATACACACAAGAAATGCACAGAAGGGGAGAGAACACAATATAAGTTAGGTGTGCCACTTATAATTCAAGTGCATGCTAGTGTGTGTGAATGGCCAGTGTCACTAACATGCTTGATAGTGAGCATGTGTGACAAAGGAAGAGTTTGAGGAAGGTTGATGAAAGAAATTACACACTTGTGGAAAATGCAAATAGAACATTTTTACAATAGTGGACTCCCAGTCAACTGATGACATCAATTTTCGTTCACTTTAACACAAGATTCTCATTTCTTTAATTTTTTTTATTGAGTTTTTAAATTTCATTTCATGGTCTTATATTCTTTTAAGCTGCCATTGACAAATGGACACGTGTCCTCGTAAGATTAAAGTTGTCATCTTTCTTCTATGATCTTTGTACGACCGTATACATTATAGGAGTATGACATACATTATTTTAACGTAAAGAATAAATTTTATAAAATTGGGTTTTATCACTGGTCATCTTGTGTTAGGGACCTAACCCCTCACGTAGGTAGAGTAATATATTCCGATCTAATAAATGTCAATATTAATAAGGCCTAGAAATAAGGAAGAATAATTCCAATGTAAGAAGACCTAATAGAAGCTTCCGCTTCTAGAAGGATCTTCCTCTAGATGGTTCTTTTGATATAAATATTTAGTATAAATATGAGTCGAGGGTATGAGAACTTGTGTCTTGGATATTATTGTAATAGAGCTCTGCTCTGCTGGAGGTTTCCCCCTCGAAGAGGCAAGTGAACATTGCTCTTAGTAATCAAAGTGCTCTTTTTGTTGTTATTCTGGTATCATTTTGGTATTATTGTGGTGTTGTTTTGGTTATATTGTTGTTCATCTGCCATTTCTAGCTATTTATTTCCGTTCTACATACTTTTTTATATCTGGAATATTACAAGTGGTATTAGAGCACCTTCCTTGACAGAAAATTATGGGTTAATTTTTTCAGGGTAGAGACGTACTCTGACGTCTTTAAGCTACAAAGATCTATCATTACACGAATAAATACACACGCAGGAAATACAAGTGGTACTTAAGCGCACATCTGTTGGCCACCCTTGTAACCCTTTTTGGTACCCCTTTGAGTGGTAGCGCATCAGACAACACCTGTATACATATCGACATGGATTTCCTAAAGCCCTCCATAGATAAATCGATCGACCGCCTGACTTCTATAGTGCCACCGAGAACAACATTCAGGAAGATACTCTCTAGTACCTGGGTAGTCAGGTAGTATGACTAAGGGAACGGTCTAGCCTCCTTAGTTGGTGCCCTGAGATATTGGTATGAGTACTACTATTGGACCCCACACGTATATTAGAGAGATATAACACATGGAAAACCCTTATCTGTAGATCCATTGAATACCTAACCTTTGGGGACAGAAACAAAAAACATAACATACAATATCTATTGTCGCGCAATTGTGTCTCCTGCATTCAAATTACTACACAATTCTTCTTGATTAAGCATTTGAGAATTTCATCACTACAGTATTCTTTAGATCGAAGTATAACTCCGCAGGCGTAAAAAAAAAAGTTTGGATCTTGTTAGCACCATGATTTGAGACTTATTCCATTGGATTTCTCTTTTCGCCCTTATCACATTCATACCTATCATTTTTCCGCATATTGTTTTACCCCACCCGCCCCTTTTTGGTTCCCTCGTCATCATGGCCCATACCTGTAGCCAAGAGTTGGAAGCTCACTTCAATACCTTGCACTCTAATTTCACAGAGACCCAACAAGAAGTGAGACAACTCAGTGCGAATATTGCCACCATCAATAAAAACATGCATTCCTCCATCGCCGCCTCAATCGAGGAACTCAAACAAGAAATTACTACCCAGCTTGAATCTTTCACTACGATGATCTGCACCAAGCTGCATATCCCTGCAGATCCTCCCTTATCTGACCCACCTTTGCATACCGAAGGTGAAACTTCCTCTCATTCCCATAATTTTCAGCCCCATCACTTTCAGTGTGACCTAGGCCTTTTGCGTGTGGATGTGACCAAATTTGATGGCTCAGATCCCACTAGCTGGGTAACTCAAATGAGTTGGCCAAACTCCGGTATGGTGTTCTCCATCTAGATCAAGAATGTTGGAAATGGTGGCAATGGAGAAAAACTGCCCGCCAAGGGTATGTTGCTTGGACACACTTTGTGGTAGAGCTTTATAAACGCTTTGACATTGACACTAACCATTTAGGTCATTTGAAAAAGTTGAAACAATCTGGCACAGTGGAAGACTTTATAACTGCTTTTGAGCGACTGACTTTTCGTACAGAGGGCATGTCTGATGCTTTTTTCCTAGAATGTTTTATCAGTGGCCTCAAGGATGAGATCCCTGCCCATGTCCTCATGGTGCGGCCTCAGAATTGGGTGGAGGCTACTAAAAGAGCTAAGGAATCACAACAGGTTGTCTCTTCTCAAAATTGGAAACCCTCCTTTATTCCTCGCACTAAACCAGTAAATCCCACTCACCCTTCTACTCCACTAAAGATCCAAAAATTGACCAGGGCCAAAATGGTTGAACGCCAACTCAAAGGCCTTTGTTATAATTGTGATGACAAATATTTTTTAGGACACAAGTGTAAGGAACAAAATATTTTTATGGCTATCTCAGAGGATGTTTCAGAAGGGGATGTTGAGGCTCCCCTTATGTCTGTGTCACCTGAACCCACTGACATAACCCCTCCCCTAGACCCTCCCGAAGTAGAACCGATCATTTCCCTAAATGCTCTCACTGGCTTATCTGCTCCCCAAACCCTCAAGCTAATTGGTTACATCAAGCATAGGAAGGTCATCATTCTTGTTGATAATGGAAGCACCCATAATTTTATTCATCGTCGTATTGCCCAAGAAACTAATTGTATATCTGTGCAGTTAATAATTTCCAAATCATGATTGCCAACGGTGGGTCCATGAAATGCGGAGGGCATTGTGAAAATGTGTGTCTCCAAATTGGTGACTACCACCTGAAATCTCATATGTTTGATATCGACATGGGTGGTTGTGACATTGTGTTGGGTGCATAACGGCTAAGGACTTTGGCTCCCATTCTCATGGATTTTAAGGAATTAACCATGCAATTCGACCAGGGGGGCCAACAATATAAGTTACAAGGCATCATCGTCGGTTCCCTAGAGATCATTAGTTCCCATCGCATGGAAAAGATGCTCAAAAAAGGTCATTTTGGCGTTATTTCCCAACTCCATGCCATACAAGAAATTGAGACACCCTCTGTGCTGCAGGACCTCCAATCCATCCTCTCTAAACATCAAGTGTTTTTTTCCACTCCCTAGGGACTCCCTCCTTCCCGCAGTGTTCATGATCATTCCATTCCCCTTGTCCCAAGAAGCCTTCCTCCCAATATCTGTACCTATCGTCACCCCTTTTCCCAAAAAAATGAAATTGAGAAAATGGTTCAAGAACTGCTCAACGCAGGTGTTATCCACCCTAGTACGAGCCCCTGCTCTTCTCCTGTGGTCATGGTCCTTAAGAAAGAAGGTTCTTGGGCATGTGTCATGAATTTCACACCCTCAACAAACTCACCATTAAAGACAAATTTCCCATTCCTTTCATTGATGACCTCTTGGATGAATTGAGTGGCGCCCAGTTCTTTACTAAACTTGATCTTCATTATGGATACCACCAGATCTGTATGAAAGAGGCAGACATTCCTAAGACTTCCTTTATAACTCATGAGGGCCATTATGAGTTTTTGGTCATGCCCTTTGGCTTGTGTAATGCTCCCTCGACTTTCCAAAGCCTCATGAATCATGTCTTTCGTCCTTTTCTCTATCATTTTGTCTTAGTTTTCTTTGATGATATCCTCATCTATGGAAAAACCTAGACAAACCATCTTGCTCATGTGGATCGAGTTATCCATCTACTCTCTCAACACCAAATTTTCTTGAAACAATCTAAATGTGCTTTTGGCGCCTCAGAAGTTGAGTACTTGGGTCATCTTGTTGGCAAGGCTGATGTCAGGGTGGATCCTAAAAATATTGAAGCTATGCAAGACTGGCCTCACCCAAAGACTCTCAAAATCTTGTGTGGATTTCTGGGCTTAACAGGTTATTATCACAAGTTTGTTAAGAATTATGGAAAGATTGCGACACCTCTCACTCCACTCCTTAAAAAGAATTCTTTCACTTGGACTCCAGCAGCTACTCAAGCTTTTCAAACCTTGAAGATGGCCATGTGCACCACTCCAATCCTGGCCCTTCCTAATTTCACAAAGACCTTTGTCCTGGAATGTGATGCTTTAGGGAAAGGAATTGGCTTTGTCCTTATGCAATAGGGTCAGCCTTTGGCCTTTACCAGCAAACAACTATCTGAGAGAAATTTGGGCAAATCAATCTATGAAAAGGAAATGTTGGCTATTATGCATGTCGTTGATCTTTGGCACCCTTATCTAGTGGGGAAACACTTCCAAATTAAGATAGATCATCAAAGCCTCAAGTATTTTCTGGAATAACACATTTCCTCCCCAGAGAAACAAAAATGGGTGACTAAGCTATTTGGATATGATTATGAGATCATTTACAAGAAAGGAAAATACAATGTGGTTGCGGATGCACTTTCCTGAAAATATGAAGATAAAGGGTCCCTTTTCTCTCTCTCCTTCATTGTACCAGATTGGCTCCAAGCTGTTTGCCAGGAATGGCTACACGATCCCAAAAGTTCACATCTGATACAACAATTGCAGTCCAATTCTCCAGTTTCCCTAGGGTACTCTTGTCTCCATGATGAGCTTCGATACAAAGGTCATTTGTATTTAAGTAAATAATCAAAACTTAAATCCACGGTACTTTCTGAGCTCCATGCTACACCCACAACTGGGCACTCCGAGTTTACCAAAATCTATGATAGGGTCAAATGTTTTTTTTTCTGGGATGGTATGAAACAATACGTCCGTGATTTTGTGGTTGAATGTGATGTGTGTCAACGCAACAAGGGAGAAACAGTCAAATCTCCTAGCACACTACAACCGCTTCCGATTCCACCTGCTATTTGGCAGGATATCTCTATGGATTTTATTGTAGGCTTACCTAAATCGGGAAATAAATCAGTCATCATGGTGGTAGTTGATAGT
This sequence comes from Picea engelmannii, assembly GCA_009831015.1. NCBI lineage: Eukaryota > Viridiplantae > Streptophyta > Pinopsida > Pinales > Pinaceae > Picea > Picea engelmannii. The sequence goes on along the minus strand of ML792797.1, from coordinate 255,674 downwards.
CTTTCCAAGTATGCTCATTTATGTGCTCTTCAACACCCATTTACAACATCCACTATGGCTCAACTTTTCATGGATAAGGTCTTCAAGCTTCATGGCATGCCACATTCTATTGTTTCTGATCACGACCCAACTTTCACCAACAATTTTTGGCAATATCTGTTCAAGCTACAAGGCACCCAATTGCATCTCAGTAGAACTTATCATCCCCAGATTGATGGTCAAACTGAAGTTGTCAACAAGTGTTTGGAAACATATTTGAGGTGTTTTGCCTTAGAAAGGAAAAATCAGCGGGCTCAATGGTTACCATTAGCTGAATGGTGGTACAACACTTTGTACCATACAACTACCCGCATGACTCCTTTTGAAGCGGTATATGGACAACAACCACCTTCCATTAGCTCATATTTTCCAGGTGTCTTGAAGGTCGAGGCGGTTGACCAAACACTTACAGTTTGAGAGGCTATTCTCCGTACCCTCAAAGAGAACTTGTTCATGGCCCATAATTGCATGAAGAAACAAGCAGATCAAGGTCGCTCTGAACATCAATTTGCAGAAGGGGATCAGGTGTTTCTTCGACTGCAACCTTACAAGCAAAATTCCCTTAAGGTTGACCATTGTCAGAAACTGGCGCCCAAATTTTATGGTCCTTATACCATTCTCAAGCGTGTGGGACAGGTGGCTTATCAGTTAGCTTTGCCCAGTCATTCTAAGCCCCATCCTATTTTTCATGTATCCTGCTTAAAGAAGGTGATTGGAACTAAGTGCCAAACTCAAACCAACCTTCCTGAGTTGGACAAAGAAGGCTCCATTTGGCTACAACCACAAGCATTTTTGGACCAGCATGAGCGTTGTCTGTGTCATCGAACCATCAATGAAGTGTTAGTCCAGTGGAAATATACAAATCCAGCAGATGCAACTTGGGAACCAACTACCATTCTGCAACAATTTCCACATCTCAAGCCTTGAGGACAAGGTTATTTTTAAGGGGGAGCACATGTTAGGGACCTAACCCCTCACACAGGTAGAATAATATATTTCGATGTAATAAAGGTCAATATTAATAAGGCCTAGCAATAAGGAAGAATAAGTCCAATGTAAGAAGACCTAATAAAAGCTTCCTCTTCTAGAAGGATCTTCCTCTAGATGGTTCTTTTGATAGACATATTTAGCATAAATATGAGTGGAGGGTATGATAACTTTTGTCTTGGATATTATTGTAATAGAGCTCTACTCTATTGGAGGTTTCCCCCTTGAAGAGGCAAGTGAACATTGCTCTCAATAATCAAAGTGTTTTTTGTTGTTGTTATTCTAGTATCATTTTGGTATTATTGTGGTGTTGTTCTAGTTATATTGTTGTTCATCTGCCATTTCTAGCTATTTATTTTCGTTCTGCATACTTTTTTATATCTGGAATATTACATCTTGTCTCATTACAAGACAACATAGCTAAGTCTACCAGCATGTGTGGTGTAGATGAGTGTGACAAAGATTGATGCACAAAGAGGATTAAATGGAGGGTGGATTAAGGAAGTGCATGATATTGGAATGAAAAGGAGTGTGTTAGATAGTTAACAATTAAATTGAGTGGTAGCTAATAAAGTTATGTTTTGATTGTCTTTTTGGGTTATGGATAAAGATATAAAGAGAAAAGGATATTTCTGTTGTAAAACCAATTCCAAGTTATAATTAGAGGTATAAAACATGAAAGAGGTGTCTTCATAATAATCTTTAATGATTAAAGATGAAAACAATATAGAAAACAAATGTAATAAAAGTGAGTGTGTAACAAGAAGTGTGTATAGGGTGAGCAAATGCATAAGAAATGCACAGAAGGGGGGAGTACACAACATAAGTTAGGTGTGCCACCTATAATTCAAGTGCATGATAGTGTGTGTGCATGGTGAGTGTGGCTAATGGTAATGACAATGAGCGTGTGTGGTAGAGGAAGAGTTTGAGGATGGTTGATGAAAGAAATTAGACATGCATGGCAAATCCAAATAGAAGATTGTACAATAGTGGACTCCTGGTCAAGTGATGACATCAGTTGTCGTTCTCTTTAACACACGATTCTCATTTCTTTAATTTTTTTATTGAGTTTTTTAATTTAATTTCATGGTATTATATTCATATGGGTTGCCACTGATAAATGGACACGTGTCACTGTAAGATTAAAGTTGACAACTTGCTTCCATGATCTTTGTATGACTGTATACATTATAGGAGTATGAAATACATTATTTTAACATAAAGAATAACATTTATAAAATTGGGTTTTATGACACATCATCTTGTCTCATTACAAGACAACATAGCTAAGTCCACCAACATGCATGGGGTAGATGAATGTGACAAAGATTGATGCATAAAGAGAATTAAATGGAGGGTGGATGAAGGAAGTACATGACAATGGAATGAAAATGAGTGTGTTAGATAGTTGACTGTTAAATTGAGTAGCAGTTAATAAAGTTACGTTTTAATTGTCTTTTTGGGTTTTGGATAAAGATATAAAGAGAAAAGGGTATTTATGTTGTAAAAACAATTCCAAGTTATTAGAGATATAAACCATGAAAGAGGTGTCTTCCTAATAAGCTTTAATGATTAAAGATGAAATCAATATAGAAAACAAACGTAATAGGAGTGAGTGTGTAACAATAAGTGTGTATAGGGTGAGTATATGCACAAGAAATGCACGGAAGGGGAGAGCACTCAAAATAAGTTAGGCATGCCAACTATAATTCAAGTGCATGATAGTGTGTGTGCATGGCGAGTGTGGCTAACATGCACGATAGTGAGCGTGTGTGACATAGGAAGAGTTTGAGGAAGATTGATGAAAGAAATTAGACATGCATGGCAAATGCAAATAGAATATTGTTACAATAGTGTACTCCTTATTGGAGTCTTGGTCAAGTGATGACATCAATTGTCGTTCGCTTTAACACAAAATTCTCATTTCTTTAATTTTTTTATTTAATTTCATGGTCTTATATTCTTATAGGCTACCACTGAAAAAATGACACATATCATTATAAGATTAAATTTCTCAATGTGCTTCCATGATATTTGTACGGCCATATACATTATAAGAGTACGACATACATTATTTTAACATAAAGAATAACATTTATAAAACTAGGCTTTATGATACGTCATCTTGTCTCATTATAAGACATCATAGCTAAGTCCACTAGTGTGCATGGTGTAGATGAATGTGACAAAGATCGATGCACATAGAGGATTAAATGGAGGGTGCATGAAGGAAGTGCATTATAGTGGAATGAAAAAAAGTGTGTTAGATAGTTAACTGTTAAATTGAGTAACAATTAATAAAGTTATGTTTTGATTGTCCTTTTGAGTTTTGGATAAAGATATAAAGAGAAAAGGGTATTTATATTGTAATAACAATTCCAAGTTATTAGAGGTATAAAACATGAAAGAAATATCTTCCTAATAAGCTTTAATGATTAAAGATGAAATCAATATAGAAAACAATCATAATAGAAGTGAGTGTATACCAAGAAGTGTGTATAGGGTGAGCATATGAGCAAGAAATGCAAGGAAGGGGAGAGCACAAAATATAAGTTAGGTGTGCCACCTATAATTCAAGTGCATGATAGTGTGTGTGCATGGAAAGTGTGCCTAACAAGCACGATAGTGAGTGCATGCGGAAAATGAAGAGTTTGAGGAAGATTGATGAAATAAATTAGACATGCATGGCAAATGCAAATATAAGAATGTTACAATAGTTATGGTGTAATGCAAGAAGCTGAAGTGTTAGATGACACTATAGCAATTACAACAAGTGAAAAGCCACATTGGAAGAGATGAGAAAGAGCCATAATAAATCAATAAGATGCCACCAAAGAGGTTTATTGTTGGTTTGGTGGAGTATACATCAATCCATTGTTGGGCTTTAATGAGTATTGGGCTAGTACCTTTGTAGAGTCACATAAAGACGATTGAGAGCCACTATAAAACATTGTAGCAAAGATGTGAAATATTTGTGTACATACCTTTATACAATTAGATGATTTATTGCATTAGTGGGTCTAATGGTTAAAAACACGTGTTTCCTCCTTGAAGATCACAAGTTTGAATCTAGAGGTAGGATATGTACACCATTGTAAAATAAGTAATTAAATCACTACACAAATGAGGTCCTTCTTCCCACACGTAAGGGGGTCCTTCTTCCCACACGTAAGGGGGTCTTATACATAAATTTGACGTATGGCTATGTTGTGAGCTTAAAATATATTATTATTATTATGTGCAATATGGTTTTATGGTAGGGACGACACATGTGGGGGGGAGTGTTTTACGACTCCAAAGGATCAAAGGTTCTATATTTTGCGTGGGGTTTGGGGCTTGATTCCAATAACCAAGCATGGGCCATGACATTCTATATGGGTCTAAAACTTATAAAAGAGGAGCAACGTGAGGATCTTATCATAATAGGGGACTCATAATTGGTCATAAATGAGCTCTAAAATATGGGAAAACGTCACTAGCTAAGTTTACAAAGGAGTTATTAAAGAATCATGCAAGAATGCTCACTTTAGTTCTTTCATGTCCTCGGAATTCTAAACTCCAAGGTAGACACACTAGTCAAATCAGCCTGATCCCTTGAGCAGGGGCAACTTAAAGTTAACAATGTTCTTTCTATCCATCTTATTCCATAATGTGGCAGGATTACCTTATAAAAATTCAAGAATCTATATGAAATCATGGTTCAAACCCAAGGAAGAATAAATATTTAAAAAATGGGGGAAATTTCAAACACAAGAAACATGGTTAAAGGTGGTCCTCAGGCGCTCCTCTTATCAATCATGAAGCACATGTAATTTCCCGATAGCATGACTCAACATTATCATCTCCTCTTATCAACAAACATTGCTTGGTACATGCACATCCTCTCCCTTACTCACATTTATATCCTACTCAGGGTGACGATGGCTTCACGATGTGGGATTTAAATTCCTCCCCTCCCACACCAGCTCACATGTAGAGACTGTATGTGGATCCTTCATTTGATTCATGAACCATCTCACTTCACCATGGGATTTAACCATTGCATTCTCGACAAGAAGTGTGTTTCCACTCTGTGTGCTTGTGCTTTAAACTCTCTTCACAGGTTGGATAAACTTGTAATCAACTTGGTGAACAAGATGTCTGAGAGTGAAGCTTGGTGTCGCAACCCAGACCCTTTCCATTGCTCTGTTTCTACATTGCGGGATTCACAGGCCAACCTGGGAGAAAAAATATGCAAATTGGATTCGTAGAAGGCCAAGATAGATCATCTCCAAGCGAATCTAGAAAATCAAACCCATAAACATGATCAAGAGACTTGCATCATACTCAGGGCCATGAACAGGCAAAAAATAAAAATTAAGATGCTTTGTCAGGAAAATCGGGAAATTAGACAACAATGGTTGCAAAATCAAGAAAATGCACCATCACCAACCTCCTCTCATGGATCCAAAGTTCAGGAAGTGGACCAACAACATCATGTCGAAGTAGAACAACCAATGGAGACAGACCAAGACTTGATAGTAGAAACTACTCTCAAATTAAAATAAACATGTTTTTATGATATGTAAAGTCATCTTTTTGTTGCACTCTTATGTTAGAATTTACACCTGGCAAAGAGACACTTTGTCATATGATAAAGTAGGAAATTTTGTATGGTAAGAAAAGGAAATCTCTTTTGTTAGACAATTGAATTTTATTTTTGAACTCCTTGTATCTCCTTACTGATTCAACCTCTGTTGCAACACTCTTTTTTAATATAAATTAGTCATTTTTGTTAAAAAAATGGTTTTATGGTCTCTCTATGTATGAGTAAGAATAAACTTACAAAGTAGATCTTTTTGCTAACTTGGTAGTTGAAAATTAAATTACAATATTACACTTTGAAGGTAGTTTGAAATACTCATGTTTAGCCATGTTGCACTCTATCACTATATCAATCTATTAAACTTAAAAAAAAATTAGAAAAACCTAAATATCAACCTATTGTCATTTAAAAAGTTTGAAATTAAAATAGATTATATTAATAT
>ML792797.1:230943-247837 GCA_009831015.1 Picea engelmannii | reverse complement strand
CTTCAACACTTAGGCTCCCTGGCCTAACAAAACTCATAAGCCTACAACTTATTCAAAACTTGGCTCACCAGCCTATAGAACATATTTACAATTCTTTGCGTATAACATGATCTGCAACGGGGCTCGGCCTTGGGGACACTACAGAAGGGTTACTATTTCGATGCAGGCAATTCCACGAACATGGACACCTTGTCAAGGATTTCCCCCTGCCTTTTCATGACCGAGAAGGAAGTTCCCCAGTTATTTAGAATCAAAAATGTCCTAGTGCGTCGACTTATGAGGGCTCCAACTCTCTTCCCTCTTCGATCGATGGATCCTCCTCATCGGCCCCAATGCCCCAAGGTCAGAGGAGAGATGCAGTCCTTCAAGGATCGACCTCTAAAGAAAACAAGAATTCTTTGATATCTCTTCATCCAGTAGAAGGCCTCGAGGACTCGACTTCAACAAGGATGTTACCCCTTAAACAACTTGGCTCTTTTATTGGTATGCATATCTCCATCCCCGCTCCTATTTCTGGTATAATTCATTCTTTAAACTTCTTAAAGTTTGACTCTCCCCCTTTTGTACGAGACATCCCCTTCCTCACAATTCTGACCTTAGGAGCGGATTCCTTTTCCTCCCTATCCACCACCACTCCTATCGCCTCTTGCTCCCTCCTACTGTATCCCTCTCTCAACTCACACAACCCTAATTCTTCAAACAAGATCTCGTCCTTGGGCTCGAATGACTCAACAATCCATTTCCAACTTCGGAAACGAAATATTGTATTGGATTCTGGTGGTGTTGGTTTGGGCCCAAATCCTAATGAGCATCCTCACAAAAAAGGAAGGGGTCGAACATCCCATCTCTCAAAAGAACAAAACTGTGCCTTAATTGATATCGCTTCTGGCCGACAAAGGTCAATTTATGGGACCCTTAGAGCAACGCGGGCGCATTCTGGGGTTACCCCATGAAGATTATATCTTTCAACTATAGGGGAGTGACGAGCTCCTAGAAAAAACCCACACTGAAGAGGTTGATCATGTTGAAACAACCAACTATTATCATACTACAAGAAACTATGGCGGAAGAGGTGTTAGTGACTAGGATGTTGGAGACTTTACTCCCATCTTGGAATTTCCTTGGATCCAATTCTTTTGGTCAGTCGGGAGGGTTGGAAATTGGATGGAACACTAGACTGGTCAAAGTCACAAACTCTTGGTCTCTTGACTCTTGTATGGGAGTGCATTTGCATATTAAAGGAATGGGGCTAGAACTCAGGGTTCTAAATGTTTATGGACCATATTCTGATCGAGCCCCCTTTTGAGCCTCTCTTCTAAAAAAACACCTCCTCATATCAACGAACCTCATCCTTGGGGGGGACTTGAATTTTTATTTGGGGGAAGCAGAAGTTTGGGGTCCCAATGTATGCCCAGACAACCAAAAAAATTTCTTCACCCATATTTTAAATGATCATGGGCTCATTGACATTGCTCCAATCAAGCTACTCCCCACATGCAGGAATAGGCAATTGAGGGATGCTTGGATTGCCAAGGATTCCCCCTCTCTGAGAGAGGTTTAAGACAAGGATTCCCCCTCTCCCCGCTACTCTTCCTGCTAGTCGTGGAAGGTCTAAGTCATGTTATCGGTCAGGTTGTTGGTTCGAGGGACTTCCAAGGAGTACCCATTGGATCAAGGCTTTGAATCACTCACCTCCTCTTTGTGAATAATATCCTCATATTCTGTAGTGGGCGATTGAGAGATCTTGAAAAACTTGCAGAGATTCTTAAATTGTTTCAGGGTGCCACTGGAATGGTCATCAATGTTCATAAATCCACTCTATCCTTCACAGGTATGGAGGAAGCCACATAAGCTCATTACAATTTTTTTTTCCCATTCCCGACCATTGACTTCTCAGAGGGCATCAAATACTTGGGTTTTCACCTTAAACCAAATGACTACCACAAAGTTGATTGGCATTGGCTTCCGGCTAAGTTGGAAAAATGCCTCAAAGGATGGAGCTTCAGGTGGTTTTCCAGAGCGGGCAAAGGTGGAACCTTAAATCAGGAGAGATGGGCATTCTGATTAGTCCACGTGCTTCGTCACTCCTATTAGCCCATTTGAATTTCTTATCAACATCAGTGGGTTCTTTTTCCTTTCTCAAGGTAATCCGGTACAAGCCTTTAATTCTTAATAAATCCTCCATATGAGATTTCCATTGGAAGTAGTTTGTGCTAGTAAACAAAATATTACTAGAAGGAGCCATATTAAATATGTAGATAACATGGATTAAAAAACTGAAATTGATGATTTGGATGGAAAGATCTCAAAAAATTATGCGGTTTTAAAAAAACGACACTAAAAACGGACTTCAGATGTGAAAGTTATGCCCTTTTAAAAAAAGGCATAAACGGTAACCAAATGACTACATGGTGGTGTAGGTTGCTTTATGAAGTGACCCACTTTTATAAAGAGAAGTGGTGATCACTTTTACAATGAACTTACTTTATAAAAGAAAAGTTGCATGCAAAATAAATAACTCTAAAGTAAAATATTAAAGCTACTTATAGTGATTCACTTTTATACTTGAAGTGAAATACACTTCATGAACTTTTTCAAAAAAAGTAAGAAAAAAAGAGACTTGAACTCAAGACCTCTTACTTAATAAGGCAACTTTTAACTAAATGGTCTAGCAAAACATATTGTATTGTTTAGAAAGAGGATTGGGTGTTGTTTTGAAAGACAACCTTGGAGAGCGTGCTAAAAAAAAAACTCTTTTCACACATGAATTTTTTTTGGCTTCTCCATGACAACAAGGGTTAGATCTCGGTTAGCTTACCCGGAAGATGCACCTTTTCCTATATGTTTCTGATTTCCCGATATCGCACATGGCATGGGGCAAAGAGCATACACATATCTAAAAGAGTAGCAACCTGGAAACAAATAATATAAAACTAAAATAATACTCTGCAAAAATTTTAAAAATGCATATTCAAGCTTTATACCTCCGGATTTGACTGAAATAACCGTATCTTGGGCAAACAGAAACCTTTTCGAGTTCAACACTCTAGATGCAATGGAACAATACTCTCATCCCATAAATGTACGAAAATGACAGAAAATGGAGATGAGGAAACTCGACGTCACGATCTCGATCTATAATAGGAGCGGGTATTCAAACAGGCTCTGATACCATGTTCGACAACAAAGGTATTCCAACAAAGGACGGACACCTTCAATAACCATTCAGATAACCAGATCAAAGATCAACACACCGATGTTTTGACGTGGTAAAACCCCTACGGGGAAACATCCACAGCCGCAACCAACGCGACCACTTGGAGCAGTTTATTAATGCCAAAGAAAAAGATTACATAGAGATTTTACAAGAGAGTTTCTCACAATCGATCACCGACAAATGACCCTCCATGCTCTTTAAATAGAGATCATGGACCAATCAGGTGCTAAGCCGCAGATCAATGGTCGTTAAGATCGAGGAGAATATGAACCATCAGATCACTCTATGTCGGGAACATATCGTGACCGTCGGATTTCCTAACTACAAATGCATACTAATGCATACTAAAGAAACACACTAAGAAACACATTTTTACCTAACGACACATTAGACCAAGTAGATCTTAACTAACTCCTAAGTGTCTAAATATCCTAACACACATTACATAAGTAACAGTCACAAATATAAATACAATGATAAAATATATAATATTAAAATATCGATAACTTCTCATATTAAATTGAGATTAAATTATGATAATGTAAATTAAAATTGTGCTAATGTAATGTTGAAATTTATCATTCTTAAAAAAAAAAATTAGTTTATTTTTATAATTGTAATTTTATTTTTATGATTGTAGAACTTACACTATAAACCCACATGGTTTTTTGGTTTATGTGATCTTCCACTTATAGCATAGACCCACATGGTTTTTTGTCATTATGTTCTTCCACTTGCCCACATGGTGATTTCTTGCACAGACAATGAAAAATGAACACTTAGAGCCCAACAAACCCCTCTACCTATGGCCCCTTGTAATTCCACATGTTTTTGTTTGGTATGGAATTAAAGGTATTTTTTACATATAATCAAACTTACTTAATTTTCACACATGTTTCAATTTGTATGGAATCAAAGGTTAATCAAACTTACTTAATTTTTACACATGTTTCAATTTGTATGGAATCAAAGGTTATTATTTTTACATGTAATCATAAGTTTATGGAGCGATATCAACCTTAGAACATATCACATTGAAAGGTTTCTCGGGTCGTGTTTGGGAAGTTGTTTGATATTGTTGATTTTTTAATTAGAAATTTAATATATATTTTATAAGGTAAATTAATTTTAATAAATATTAATATAATAATATAATAATATAATAATATTTTAATTTTTAATTTTAAAGATTAATTTAAGTGATTATAAATTTTTAACTAGAAATTTAATATATATTTTATAAGGTAAATTAATTTTAATAAATATTAATATAATAATATATTTATTTTTAATTTTAAAGATTAATTTAAGTGATTATAATTTAAATGTAAAAAGATTAGTAAAATAATAAGTTTAATTTTTTTTTTCTCATTTTATAACCAAGATGAATGATTTACCTTTCACCATTTATAAATCATAAGAAATATTTAAAAAAAAATCAAAATATTAAAAAAAATATATATTATTTTTATAATTTAATCATATATATTTTTTATAATTTATTAATTAATTATTGTATACTCTAACCTAAAGATGAGGCAATTATTGGTGTAATGTACTAAATTTCTTATATGATGTAGTTATAACCAAGATGAATGATTTACCTTTCACCATTTATAAATCATAAGAAATATTTAAAAAAAATCAAGATATTAAAAAAAAAAATACATTATTTTTATAATTTAATCATATATATTTTTTATATTTTATTAATTAATTATTGTATACTCTAACCTAAAGATGAGGCAATTATAGGTGTAATGTACTAAATTTCTTATATGATGTAGTTATAGATGTGATGCACCAAATTTCACCTTAGTTGCAAGGTTAATTTTACATTTGTTTTATATGATGTTGTAAGATAACTTATAACTTTTAGTATTTATATTTTAAAATAAATATTTAATTACTTATAAAATCACAAAATAATTATATGAAATAATGATTTACTTATGTATTGATGTTTAGTGTATATAGAATATAGATTACAGATTTTGAGTGTTTGGCGTTATTAATATTTTTTTTAAAACTAAGTATTGAATTAGTTAACCCTTTTTTAATATCAACCATGTTCTTTATTTCCATGGTTTACATCTTTTTTTAACGGTAACGAGGGAAGATTTCATTAATTAAAACAATGTGTGAAGACGCTAAAATGGTACAAAATGTCCGAAATTCAAATATTGAGCTTCTACAATGCTTAACCTTGATACAAACATGCCTATTGGATGTAAGACAAGAAATTCTGGCTCTGAATACTTCCCATAGCATCAGACAATGTAAATTCTAATGAAATCCCCTAAGATAAAATTGCAGAAACACAACATAGACTAAGTATTTATGGTGAGGCCCTTCCTACCCGAGAAACTGCGATTAGAACCAGGAGTAGGATATCTCAAATCCAACAATGGTGAAGCCTTTGTTGGAGAAGAAAACACTTTAGAAATACCGTTGGTTGACCTAGAGGGCGAACCAAAACTTAGACAGAGATGAATTTCCTTAATTTGAGTCCTCAATGCAACACATTCATCATGTAGTTGTTGTATGGCCTGGCGTTATTGCACTGAGAATTCAAGAGCAGTGAGGATCTCAGATGAGAGACTACTAATTTGAATTTGCAATGTTTGCACCATAGTGCACATATCCCCAATTTATTCCTCCTTGTTGGGCCCAAGATATGATCACTTTTATGACGGTTATTATGCACTTTTGCTACATGTACATATGTGTTTTTCATCTTTTGAAGGAGCTTTTTGAAGAATTTTATGATAAAATGGTATGATCGACATAAGGTACGTATGATTCATGTTTAATGATTGTATCGAGCATAACTGATCATGTTTTCACGCTTCCAAGGATCTTATTCACATTTTTTGATGTTATAGGGCAAAAATGCACCACGTTTCTGCTTCCGACACCCAGTCTGGCACTCATTCCAGCACTCGTTTTGGTACTCGATCCGACACTCCTTCCAACACTGCGTATTGCATAAAAATGGAGGGCAACTTGGCGGTTATGGTATTGGCGGCCAGCGATGGGCAAATCGGGAACGTGGGTTTTGTTCATCCTTATTCCCTCCAGCTACTAAACTCTTGACAACTCGATTTTGGGTTGTTATGGTGGGTGATTATTGGCTCGCTCTGTTTCGGCAGTTAGGGCACCATTAATGAAATTTGCCAATTTTAGAAGTGGTTCGAACCTCCTGTGATCGACCACTTGGTCTGTAAACATTATAAATACCACCATGGTGGTCATATAATTGTTAAGCAGTAGAAAAAGTCGTGTGTTAGAGCCAAAAACGATTTTGGCTCTATTTTTGTATTTTTCAATTGCCAGAATTATATAAAATTGTGTTTCTGTGTTTTAATGGTGAATTCATCTTGCCGAGCTCGTGGTGTGCTTTTAGAGACTGACCACGACTTGCTGGGGGGCCCACCAGCAGTTTGGTAACTCTTCTTTAGTTTATGTATGCATTTTTATAGTTTATTTGTCTCTCTTTATTTCCTGTACATGCATTTTTATTACGTTAATTAGTTTGTTGTTATAATTTAATTGTTTTGACTCTCTTTTGCAGGTTAGTATGATGAATTGTGTTAGCATGCATTAATCTTGTAGTTAGGAACGGATCTGCAGACCCCTAGACTAACCCCATGTGTAATTAGATATTAAATTATGCTTTCTTTATGATTTTATAATCAAGTTTAAAACAAAGTTTTAATTTGGGTTTTCTTTGACAAGGATTTGATGGATGGATAGAGTTAATTTCAGTTTTTAATTATAGCTTGCTTATCTTATTTTTATATAGATCTTGTTTAATTAATTGTTGATGAATGTAGTTGTTAGTTTACTTTTTAATGTCATGTTTTAATTTCTGTTTTTAATCATTTCTTTATTGCAGCTTGAATTGTTAGAATAGATATAACATAGTTTCATTTTACATAATTTCTTTCCTAGAATTAAATTGCAGTTATATTTCTTAGTTAATGGTTGAATCTAGTTTTGCTTATGTAGTATAGAAGTATAATGATGATCTCGTTATGTTTTTGATGGTTCATATATGAATATGCAGGGTATTTAACATTGTTTTGTCATGGCTAAACTCTCATTGGATTGTTTAATCCATACCTTTCACTTTGCCATTGAGATTAGTGTTGAGCTCATACCACTGGAATTGTCCTTTGTTGTCAAGTGCCATCGAGATATCATCCGACACCGAAGACATTCACACAACCACCAACATTATATTTGAATTGTCATAGGTTAAAAGATAGTTTTCCTATTTTCGTAGATTAAAGATAGTTTCTTGCTTTCGTAGATTATAAGAGATAGTTTTCTTGCTTTCGTAGATTATAAGAGATAGTTTTCCTGCTTTCATAGATATTGTTTTTTGCTTAGAATAAAGTTTTATTGTTGTTGTAGGATATATAGACTTTGCTTTGATATATTAGATTGTAGTTTGCTTATCATAGATTAAGCATTAGTTGGTAGTTCTTCTTGCTTTCGATAAAATAGATTTCCTTTCATACATTAGAAATAATTTTGCATTGAGCATTTAGTCCAGTTGCCTCTTAGATTTCCTTTCATGCATTAGAAATAGTTTTGCATTAAGCATTTAGTCCACTTGCCTCTTAGGCTAGATAGTTGTTCAATGAAAAGTTTTACTTTGATTACTTGCAGTAGTTAGTTGCCTTTACTTACTTGTCTATTTGCTTTAGTAGGTTAGATAGTCGTCTTTTGCTTTAGTAGGTTAGTTAGGTGCCTTTGCTTACTTGTCTTTTGCTTTAGTAGGTTAGTTAGGTGTCTTTGCTTGCTTGTCTATTTGCTTTAATAGGGTAGATAGGTGTCTTTGCTTACTTGTTTATTTATTTGCTTTCATAGGGTAGTTGCTCATTGAATGTAGGTTGGCAAGTTAAAATGGTTTTCTTTTGTCATTTGCTTATTGATATGCTTAGATAGTTTCTTATTGCTTATTGTTGAACTAGTTTTCTTTACATAGGGTTTTACTTACTTTCTTAGGAACTATCCATCGATCCTTGGCCCATAAGTACTTAGGTTACATAGTTTTAATTTGCTTAGTAGGTTTTGCTCATTAGATAGGTTTTGCTTGAGTAGATTAGCCTTAGATAGTTTCCTTCCTTAGTTAGACTATACTCCTACCAACCCTTCTACCTCTGGCATATATTTTGCTACAACTCTAAGTTTACTTACCCCGGGTTGACAATTTAATTGAGGGTTTTTACTGTGTTTTTAGTGCATATATAACACCCATCACTCCTTCACGTCCAAACTCCTTTTCCAGCTTCCACCTTTACTTATTTCCATGATACCCAACACAACAAGGAAGAATCGAAATAGCAGGAGGGATACACCAAAGCTTTCACCTTGAATAACTCATAATGGATTTTGTATGCCACGTTGTGTAAGAACCCTCTCGCTATAGAATAATCCCACACAAGTGAATGAAGGAGTGGCCAGATGGATCTTTGAATGCATTAACCACCTATGAGCATGATTGCAAGTACATACAATCGCTATTGTAATGAGATAATCCCTCCCACATGCGCCAGGAAGCAGATGAGAAAGTGGAACATAAGACCTAGAGGTACCAAGGAAGTAATGGGAGACCTAAGGTGACACATGGATAACACGTGGCTCATCACATGACGTGTGTACAATCTTGATATCCGTCGTGAGTGGAATGCTATGTAGTGTAGGCATTGAATCAATGTGAAGGTTCATCGAATAGGTTGGAATGTGGGATCCCTGTTGATAAAAATTACCCCAAAATTTTTCCTTGTTGCTTGATTAACATAGTGATCTGCCTCACTATTGTTGAATCTAAGAATATGGAGGAATTCCACATAATTAAATGCCTATATTTATTTATGAATTTTGAGAAATATGGATCTTAGGCATGTGTTACTAGGAAGAGTCTTCGATCGAGCATGTCTGATAGTGATTTTTGAGTCGCCAAGGACTGTGAGATTGTGGACGCCCTGTGAGTTAGCCAAAGATAGACCCTGGTAGAATGCATATGCCTTAGCTTGATTATTAGTGGCTTGACCATTATTCCAAGTGAATGTGAACTTGACATTTCCTCTAGGGTCATAGAGTACCCCGCCTACTCCTAACACCCCATGACATCTCAACTTTCTCACTATTTCTTCATATCCTTGTTTAATTGTTCAAATCTTTTTTAATCATTCCCTTCAATTTCCTTCCTAGCCACAACCTATCATGTTATTTCAACAAACTTATCTCTTCCTATATTATGATGTCTCCTTGTCGCACCAACATGTTCCCTCATCATCACATTATTCTATGCATGCTTCCCTTCCATTATCGTTCACGCACTTTCACACTTTATCAATGTCATGCTCCTTGTTGATGTTATTTGTGTGGCTTTTTCCCTCATCATCACATTATTATGTACATGCTTCCCTTTCATTATCATTCATATGCTTTCATGCTTTATCAATGTTGTGCTCCTCGTTGATGCCATCTATGTGTTTTGTCTTTGATTGTTGTGTATTTTTTTCCATTTATCTTCCTAATCTATCTTGTACACTTTTCTATCACATTTATTTTCGTTATACTTTTTTAATCATATTTTTTTCTATTACACTTACTACACTACAATGCTTACACTCACTCATTTCTTTGATACCCCTACATCATTGCTCATATAAATTCAATTTCAATGTTCATTGCTCATATAAATTCAATTTCAATGTTCTTGCTACTTTCAACCATCTCCCCCCATCCATACACATGTAAAAATATTATACATGAGAATAGTTTTGTACCCCATTAGTGTTTGTCGACAAGTCATGTTAAAGATATAAACAAAACCTCATAAAATAATTTCAAGTTTATATTGAACAAGGCATAAGTGTCCAAATGCCAAAAGCACCTTTCACACAAAGTTGAAGGATAAGATGCTTACTTGATGTGAAGCATAGCAGGACACAAAAGTCCATCATCTTTCAATGGTAATTTCACATGGAGATCTTTTGCCAAAATATTTGGCATTATGAAGATTATGAGATGAGATTAATAATGAGGGATTGATATAGAATTTCTTAATGTTTTAAAAAGATATTTTCAACTTTAATGCATTTAGATGATTTTAATGAGGGAAACTTGATGTTTATATTTTAAAATGTTATTAGTTTGATTGTTGTTTTTAAGTCATTCACCTTTATGATTGGAAGGACATAAAACATGTGTATAATAATTATTGGAATTTGAACTTTAATTACACAAACACGTAGAAAATCAATTGGTTAGAATGATTGAGACGCTTCTTTGTCATTAATCATGTACTTTTTGGTAACTGTCAAATATCTTGTGTAGGATTCATTGACAACAATTTCACCAACTTCTCTTTCGCCTACATACAAAAGATGCATAGACGTTTGCTTTGTTGACATACTCTTGTCAACAATCATTTCATCGACAATCCTCTTGTAAACGAAACTCTTGTTGACATACCTATTGTCAAAAACTGTAACCTTGTCAACATCAAGATTTATTGTTGACAATGCTTTTGTTGGCATTCCTCTTGTATATGGTACTCTTATTGACATACCTCTTGTTGAGAACTCTTACCTTGCTAACATCAATGGACCCTTGTCTGCAATATCACTATGCTAGCTACTTCATTGTTAATCAAGCCTCTATCAATATGTTTGGTCCATTGATGAAATCTATCATTAATTACCATCTCAATGCCCAACTATTGGCCTTTTGCTTGCTTAGGCTCTTCATGTTCCCGATGTTCATTTTTGTTTGGATGTATATAAATAAGGGCTTTGCCCTTATGTGGGCTCTACCCTTTACACATGAGCATATAATACATCTATTCCCTCACAAAGATTGTTCCCCCCATGTATTCATCCATACATGAATAAAGCTTGCATTCTTCTAAAATTATGTTATGTATGCTTATTACTACAACTTCCTTCATTACCTTAAAAACAATTACATGTGTATTATTTTGTTATACATTTGTATTGTTGTTATTCACATTAATTTGTGCAAATTAGTGCATGTTACACACCAAATTCCCACACTACTAAGTGTCGCGCTTATGTATCACATTCTACTAAGTGTCACACTTATGCATCACATTCTACGAAGTGTATATTTGTCGCACTACTAAGTGTCACACTTGTGTATCACATTCTACGAAGTGTATATTTGTCGCACTACTAAGTGTCACACTTATGTATCACATTCTACTAAGTGTCGCACTTAAATGTTGCAACTTTATCATCATGTGGGAGCATTTGTCATGTTCCCTAGACATGATTGATGAGAAATACATCATTTGGAGGTCGAAATGCTAGTTTTTACCTGGAGATTTTGACCCTTTTACAGTATCATCACTCCCCTGTCCATATACAAGGAGCAATGAACCCTAATTATCGCTCCTGTCATGTCTATGTGTTCAAGTATATGCATGTATATTGTTGTTAAACTCATCATAGATAGATCTATTTTTACTTAACAATATAGTGTGGAGGAAGGAGGTTTTGCTTTGTTCTTTGTAGGTCTTTTCTTGCGTATAGGAGCTTGGACATCAAGGTCAAAGGCTAGAGCATCGAGGACAATCGTTGTAAAACGGTAAGTCATCCACCTCTTCCTTCTAATTCTAATTGTTAAAATAGGTCTAAGAGGAAAGTAGTTCACCATTGGTTTTATTCTGTATTGGATCAAGAGGGGTGTTGATCCAAGGGGGGTTTCACCTATCTGCAGGGGGGACTTTACCATAACAATGCATCCCCACTTAATTTCCTCCATATTTTGGATCAACGGTATCAAAACCTTTTGCGCCTCTATGCACGCCCTTTCTCACAAGATCATGAGACAATAAGCTTAGTATCCATACACATGACCCATACGACTACCTTCCTTGTCGATACAAATGACCTTGAAGCATGAAAAAGAAAGATGTTGGAGCAAGAGATGTCAATGTTAAGTTACTCCAAAAATCCCTTGAGAGGCAACAAGAAAAAAATATAAACTAGTTTGCTTGGATTATGTAATGAAACCCCACCACCATGAGTCCATCTCCATAAAAATCACCCTTCATAGGAAAAAAAGAATTTGTAGTGCATGTAAATTTAGACATTCCCAAAATTTGCTAAACCAATTAGAAGGATTTTTTTTTTGTGAATAACTAGTTAGATAAAGAAAATATTACATTTGTCTTTTTGAAAGTAGTTCCCCATGTTAAGAATTGGTGTGACAAACATTGTCAACAAGATATCATGGAAGGAAAGGAGGCCAATCCCATGTTTGAGGATGTAGGCACTACCCGAGGGAATTTTGTGGATGTCCTTAAGGAGAAATACTTACCTATGGAACATAATGTGACCAATACATAAAGTGGACACAACTCTACTAGGTCAAGACTAATCTATGTGGGAATACATAGATGCATTACATGCCTTGTCTACAAAACTTGGCATTAGAGACTCAAAGAGGGATAGAGTACTAAAGTACTACAATGGTCTACATAGGTACATCTAGATCAAGATGGAATTTATAGACATTTGATATCTAAGGAAATCCTACATATATGCAGTGAAAATTGAAGAGAAGTTCAAGAATAAAGGAAAGGAATTTGGTTTCGTGAACAAACCACAAACAAATAAAGATAAAACCAGTCCCAATTTCCACCACAAAGGGAAACACAAGGACACCTACCAACATGGGAATCATTAGCAGAAACCTCTCATGAAGGAGACAACTCTAAACAAAAATCTAAAGAAAGACACACATAAGTGGTGTGACATATACATAAGCAAATGACACTTAAGAGAGGAATGTCAAACCCAAAAAACATTAATAGTTGGGATGTAGATCCCTGCACCTGCACTAGAGCCAACACCATTGCAAGCCCACTAATGTGGAAAGAAGATCATGGAAGCTATCACCTACACCAAAAATTCCACTTCACAAGTATAACTAGAAGAGCTTAATGAGTTAGTAGAGGGGGAGCACATCTTCCATTGACAAATGTGTGTGAAGGGGACAACCTTGCACTTCAACATAGACAATCATAACTATAATTTTTTTATTTATTTAAACTTTGTGAAGAGAATAAAGTTGTCAATGATACCTCACCCTCAATGATACACCATTGGATGGTTAAACTAAGGACAAGACCTTCTCATTAGTGAGAAATGTCACCTGCCATATGATATTGGGCTCTTCAGATGTGATGTATTATGTGATGATGCGCCCCTTGAGCTCTATGATGTTTTTCTTGGTCACCAACATATGTGGAAATCACATGTTGTGTTACTAGTCCAAACCCCACAATGACATTATCACCTTGGGAGAGAAATCCTACAAGATTCCAAAGGTTGCACCAACCACCACCACCTCCTTAATCAATGCATGGAGTTCATTGACAAAACTAATCAGTCTATGCTCTTTATGGTCAAACATCATGGATCATGGATAAAGAAAGATTGTTGTGATTGCCCATGCTACTATAGAGGTTCTTCCAAGCAACAAAGATAAGTTAATCAACCAATGGTAGAATACCATGACATGTTTGCTTCCCCCAAAGGGTTACCATTGCATTGTTAGGTTAGACATCCAATCAACCTAACATGAGACACCCTTTTACCAACAAACCTATGCAGTAATGTTCTATCTTAAAGAATGATGATATCAAGTGGTAGATTGAAGAGTTGATCAATAAGGCCACATTCGACCTAGCGCTTTACCCTACAAGAGTCCAATAGTACTAGTTCAAAACAAGGATGGGTCATGATTAAATAACCCTAAACAATGTCACTATTATAAATAGGTACCCATCCCTTAGATTGATAACTTTCTAGAACATCTCAAAGGTTCCAAATTCTTTAGTAAATTTGATCTCAAATTGGGGTATCATTGCATGCCAATCAAATCGGCTGATGTATGCAACACAACAACTAAATCAATGAATGTTTGATCAAAAGGTTATCTATTCCTTTCAACATGACTAATTCCCTTGCGACATTCATGAGGATGATGGATGACACCCTCTGACCTTTCATGGATTCTTTTGTAGTTGTCTACCTAGATGTTATCCTTGTATTAAACAAAACATCGGTGGACCACCCATAACCTATTCGATAAGTTTTGAACACTCCACACTACCACTAGTTACATGGTAACTTGGAGAAGTGCTCATTTGGTATCCAAAGGATATAGTTGTTGAGATACATCATGGACCAACATAGAGTACATGTTGTTCCAACAAAGATCCAAGTGACAAGAGATTGATGAGCCCCAAATACACTTATTGTGCTTTGTAACTTCCTAAGCCTTGCAAAATTCCATTGTAAGTATGTCTTGGGATTCTCCCACATCTCATGGCCCTTGAATCATCAATAGGAGGGGTAGATAAAGACAAGTTCACATGGACCATAACAATAATAATTTGAAGAGATAAAGTAGTGACTTTGTTCAACACTAGTCTTCATTCTTATGAATTTGCTGCAACTATTCGAGATTGACATGGACACCTCTAAGTATGCAAGTAGTGTTGTTCTCATTGAGAATGGACACTCAATTTCCCACCACAATGAGAGCCTCAATGATACAATACGTAGATAC
This sequence comes from Picea engelmannii, assembly GCA_009831015.1. Lineage (NCBI taxonomy): Eukaryota > Viridiplantae > Streptophyta > Pinopsida > Pinales > Pinaceae > Picea > Picea engelmannii. The sequence goes on along the minus strand of ML792797.1, from coordinate 232,998 downwards.
CCAACATATAATAAGGAACTCTAGTCCATCTTTCAAGCTTGTTGACAATGGAAACATTATATTATGGGCAATGAAATAATTATTACATAGATCATAGACCTATTCAATTCATGTAGACCCAAGGCAAGTAATAGAATGGTCACCATCAAAATAAATCTACTTACCTTTAGTAATTCCACCTCAACATCAAGTACAAGAAGGGAAGTGTGAATTGAGTTGTAGATTGTCTAAGCTGCCCTTTAATTGCAACAATGTTCATTCTCAATTCGTGTAACATGAGAGTGATTTTGATTGGCCTTAGCTATATGTCAACCATCATGATTTTGTTGACATATATCATGTGTTAATTGCATGTAAGCAAGTTTTTGACTTCCATTTACAAGATGGGTTACTTTGTCGTCAAGGACATATTTGTGTTCCTTCAAGCGAGCGTGAAAATATGATTTGGGAGGCACACTACAGTCGAGTAGAAAACACTTACATGTGAATAAGGTTGTATCGATATTGTAGAAGTACTTGTATTGACCAAATCTCTACCCAAATGTCAATAGATACATCAAATCGTGCACAACTTATGCCATTGCAAAGTCAACATTCAAGAAGCAAGGATTTTATACCCCATTGCCACTTTTTGACAACCCATGGGAGTTTGTCTCCATACCAAGCATAATCGCGTTCAATCACGTCAGATGATAATGACTATGCTTTTGTGGTTGATAGATTTCCTAAATTGGCAATTTTGGAACCCTATAAGAAGAGCATAATCATTGAGGGCACTACTAAATCTACTTTGAGCATGTATTGATTTACTTTGGTATTCCCATAACCATTGTACCAAATAGAGAAAAGCAATTCCTAAATATCTATTGGTCCAACATACATTTGATCCCCATTAAACACCAAGCTGACCATATATATTGCTTTTCACCCACATACATATAATCAAACAAAATTGGTCAACCAAATGATGATAGTACATCTCAAGATGTACAACTCAAAGTGTTTACACACTGGATAAGTTTCTTCCCTATGTAAACATACTTATGACATCTCTTCACAATTATATTGGACATATTTGGGTCCTAGCCATTGACCCCATTTGATATAGCTTTACCCCTTTCATTAGTGCATAAGTATCTCTAAGCTAAAAAAGGAAGAAAAAAAAACAACCAAGCTTACACAGTGAATTCAACAAATTTAACAACAAATCCCTAACATTTTACATAAGTCCAATGTCAAATATAAATAACGATATGATCACCATAACCATTGTAATAATAACATTTAATACATTACACACATAGCAAACACAAGCATAAAGGAACCACAAAATGCCAATGTCAAATATAAATAAGGATATGATCACCATAACCATTGTAATAATAACATTTAATACATTACACACATAACAAACACAAGCATAAAGGAACCACAAAATGCCACAAGTAATAATAACATTTAATACATTAAACACATAGCAAATAACATTTAATACATTACACACATAGCAAACACAAGCATAAAGGAACCACAAAATGTTATAGTAACAAGGTATAATAAAAATAAATAAATAATAATTGTATGTAGTACCCATCATAACTTCCCACATTGAAGTGGGGTAGTGATAATGTGATTCATAATTACGCAAATTTAACACACACATTTTCAAACACCTTGATTTTAATAAATTTTATATTGATTTTAATAAATTTTATATTTTATGATTATGATCCAATAATCCATATAATATTTTTTATATTCTTCCACTTACCCACATGGTATTTTCTTGCACATAAACATCAAAAGCCAAACCCTTTGAGCGTACCACACTTCTCTTATGATTCCACTTGTTTTACTACTATGGAATCAAAGGTTTTTTACATATTACCATAAAATTACATAATTGTGTCCATGTCCCTTTATAGTCGTTGAATATATCACGTTGAAAGGTTTTTTTAATAAGCAATATTCTTAATGAGCCTTTATGTCATGCAATATTATAGTGATTGAGCGTATATTGAAGCAATATTATATTTCTTTTTCAAGTTATAAAGT
>ML792797.1:199845-210836 GCA_009831015.1 Picea engelmannii | reverse complement strand
AAACACAAAAGGTTTTGATAAGGATAGACATTGAAGTGAGTAGTTAGTGGAGGATTTGAATCATTAAAAAAGAATATGAAGAGGCAATGAGGAAGTTGAAGTGAGTAGTTATTGGAGGATTTGAATCATTAAAAAAGAATATGAAGAGGCAATGAGGAAGTTGAGGTATCAATGATGAAAATAAATAATATGGTTGATATTATAGTTCGGTTAGTTAATCTAGTAATTTTTAGCTCAGACATAAAAGGGAGGAAATAGTCATAAGATGCAAACTAGGCTATTGAAGGTAGGGAGTTGCTATTATTTCACTAGGATTTGTATCCTAAAAAAGGTGACATATGTTTCCCATTGTGGGCTAACATGTCTCCAAGAAAGGGTTGTAGATTGAAAAAAACTAGCATGATTGTTAAGTTGATAATTGTTGATGGAAAATACCACCTTCAACCCACAATCACAGAGTTTTTAGTACTTTGTCGCAGTCAATATTCAAATTGCTTGTCTGGCCTAGGATCAACACAAACATGCGCTCAAATTTTCCTTTTCCTATAGTGTTCAATTGTGCTCTGTCATAGATAATTTTGTGCATGGAATTAACAATACGCGTATATATCTTTGCGCAGAAGCACCAATGAATTTGTCGCAGACAATTCTGCACGAAACTCGGTAAACAATACTAATGGTTTACAAAGAAATTTGTATGGAACTTGGAAAATAATACCATTGTGTCACAGATCTTTAAGGGGTGATTCCACTGTGCCAAATCGTGAACATTTGTGTCAAATCATGACTATTTGTCCCTGCGAAGGAAAACAATCAAGGAATATTTATTAAACAGAGTTTTAAAACTTGATTGGAATTAACTGCGCACAATCTTTCCTACAATCACATAATCTTGCTACTCAACCACGACAACTTGTACATGGAATTTAACAATTCAAACACACAGTGCAACAACATGAAAATACACAATGCTACAACACCACATACTTTGTTCTTTCTTAATATCAATGAAGGAATCATTTTTACAAATTAATGCTCGTTCCTTCTTGGTCTCTTGGACCTCTGTGGTCAACACTTTTACCTATCCAATCCCACACACTCACTAACCTCTAATTCCTACAAAACATACAATATATCTTGAGCCCTCGGATAGCTCACGAACAACCAAATCCCGAGTTCTAGCCAAAATAAATATTTGTTCATGATATTTAGCAATAGACTTAACACCTATGACAACAATTCGACACTTAACAAATAAACTCAATGAAAATGGCTTCTAGAGACATTTCATAATTATTACAAATATAGTAAAATAAATTAGAGAACCAACTCCCTTGGTAAATGTTTGAGACCCATGAGGTCAATCTTAATATTTACTACCAGATGCTCCTTCATCAGACTCTCAGGGAAGTAAAGAAATATTCATCAGGTATTCAAGATCTACATCATACTTGGAAATATTTGTTGCTGTCATCCAAGTAGCATCCTCTGTTGGTTGACCTTTCCATTTGACCAAGTATTGGAAATATTCTTTGCATCTGGTTTTCTTTAATACCTTTTTATCCAATATTGCCTCAATTTCCTTTGTGCTTCTCTAGGTAGTTGTTCTTTCCATTCCATAGTATGATCTTCATCACTTACAAGTTTATCTACTGAAACATCCCCCGTCTCCTTGAAGGGATACAAATCTGCAACATTAAATATTGGAGAAATTCCAACACCACTTGGAAGTTCTATTTCGCATTAGATGAAAACTTTCGTAAAATTTTACATGGTCCAATCTTTTTAATCTTTAATTTGTTATAAGTCCCTATAGGAAACCTCTCTTTCCTCAAATATTCCATGACCAAATCACCAACCTCAAAATATGCTAGCCTTGTCTTCATGTTTTCTCATTGTTTATACTTGTGGTTGTTGTCTTGCAATTTTGTTTGACCCTTTCCTGCAATTATTGTATACTCGCTGCAAAATCCTCACCATCAGCACTTCTTAACTCTTGTTTTCCCAAATTCCTTAGCTCATATACTCCTATAGGATGCATTCCATATACAATCTGGAATGGACTCATGCATGTGCTTATATTTGGTGAGTCATTATATGCAAGATCAAGTTGAGCAAGTATCTGATCCCACTACTTAGGGTTTTCATTCATAAGACTTCTCGAAATATTTCCCAAACTTCTATTTACTACCTTTGTTTATCCATCAGTATGTGGATGATAGGTTGAGCTAAAACTGAGATTAGTACCAAGTTTATTCCATAAGGTTCTCCAAAAGTGTCCTGCAAACCTAGTATCTCTGTCAGAAACTGTACTTTTGGGTAAACCATGCAACCTTACAACCTCTTTAAAGAACAAATTTGCAACATTTGTCGCATGACTAGTCTTGGTACAAACAACGAAATGAGCCATTTTTAAAAATATATCTACCACAACATAGATTGAATCATTACCTCTCTGTGTTCTTGGAAATCCCAACACAAAATCCATACTCATTGCATCCCATGCCCTACTTAGAATGGGTAGTGGCTAATACAACCTTGTATTTTGACTTCTCCCTTTAGGATGCTGACAAATTTTACACTTCTCCACAAACTTCTTTACTTGATTTTGCATACCTGGCCAATAATAAAAAGAATTTACTTGAGAAAAAGTTTTATCTTAACCAAAATGTCCTGACAGTCCTCCACTGTGCTTTTATTTGATCAGATTCTCCCTCATTGAACACTTTGGTATGCACAATTTACTGTTCTTGAATAGAAATCCTTCCTGTAGCATGTAGTCTAACCACTTACTTTTGTTACTAGCAACGATATTTTCACAAGCTACATATGAATCCTTGAAATCTACATCATCTTGATACATTACTTTTAAACCATCAAAGCATAAAGTGCTAACTTGAAATTATTGCAAAAGTAAATTAATTATACTTAATGCATCAACAACTTGATTTTCCTTCCCACTAGTGTTCTTAATTACAAATGTAAAATTCTGCAGAAATTCAACCCACTTAGCATGTCTTTGATTTAGTTTTGGTTAGCTACTTATGAACTGTAATGCATGGTTATCAATGTACAATACACTTTTTGGGGGCATGAGGTAATGCCTCCACTTCTTAAGTGCTTAAACAATTGCATAAAACTTCTTGTCATAAGAGGAATATTTATGTTTTGCTTCATTTAATTACTCACTAAAATATGCACTTGGTATTTTCTCCCAACTTAAGACACCTCCTATTACAATCCCACTAGCATCAGTCTCAACTTGAAAGAATTTATCAAATCTTAGCAAAGCTAACACAAGCTTTTCAGTAATCTTTTTCTTCAATAGTTTGAAATTTCTATCAGATGTGTCAGTCCACTTGAATGGTTGTTTTCTTTATTTGATAGTTTCTACAATAGGTGCACATATCTGACTGAAAATTCTAATGAACTTTCTATAAAATCTTGCAAGTCCATGGAAACTTCTTACCTCAAATGCATTTCTTGGGGTTGGTCAATTCACAATTGCTTGAACCTTTTCTAGGTCCATCTTCAAACCTTCTTCAGATACTACAAACCCCAAATATATCATCTCCCTCTTCATAAAACTGCATTTTTTCAAATTTATCATATATTTTTCCTTTTGCATGGTACTCAAAACCATCTTGAGATGCCTTAATTGTTCTTCTTTTGTTTAGTTATAGATCAAAATGTCATCTAGATAGACTATCACAAACTTTCCAATAAACTCTTTCAAAACTTCATTCATTAACCTTATAAATGTACTAGGAGCATTTGTGATCCTAAAAGGCATCACCAACCATTCATATAGTCCATTATTAGTATTGAAAGCGGTTTTCCATTCATCCCCTTGTCTAATTCTAATATGATGGTATCCACTCTTTAAATAATCTTTGAAATATTTTTTGAACCAATCAAACAATCCATCAAATCGTCTATGTGAGGCAATGGAAATATGTACCTTATGGTATTTTTTTTTATTGATCTGGAGTCAATGCATATGTGCCATCCTCCATCCTTATTTGGGCTGAGTAGTGTTGGTACAACACATGGACTCAAACTCTCCTTCACCAAACCTTTGTCTAATAGCTCTTGTACTTGCCTTTTAATCTCTTCATTCTCTTGTGGGGTCATTGTGTAGGCTTCTTTATTAGGAAAACTCGCTCTTGGAATTAATTCAATGTGATGGATAATACTTCTCACAGGAGGTAAAGTAATTGGTAAGTCATCCACTATAATATCATCAAATCCATCAAGCATAAATTTAACTTCTGTAGGTAAATCATCCAGATTTGTATTAGTGAGTATTACCTTTGGCTTACCAATTAAAGAAAAATGCATTTCTTCTTCTTTCTTGACTTCTTGCAGTATCTCCTTCCCACTTATCAGTAGTACATTTGGACTAGTTTCTTCCTTGGTTGTCTCATCCTTTAAAGGTAACAACACATGTTTGTTCCCATTCTTTTCGAGAGAATAAGTGTTCCTTCTATCATCATGTATGTCTTTTATGTCATATTTCCATGGCCTTCCCAACATAATATGGCATCCATCCATGGGCAGTGTATCACATAACACCTCATCCTTGTAGCTACCAATCTAGAATTCCACTTTACATTGTTCATTCACAAAAATTTGATGTCCCTTCTGCAACCAGAACACTCTGTAGGGAGTGGGATGTACTAGCCTCTGCAATCCCTATTTCTCTACCATCTATGTGGAAACCAAATTGTTAGTGCTACCACTATCAATGACAATTTTAGAACACTTATATCTTGAGTTACATATAGTCCTGAACAAACTTTTCCTTTGAGCTGGTTCATGAACCTCCTTTTCTACCTTATCCAAAATTCTTGTCAGCAACAACGATTCCCCTACCTCTAGAGTTTATTCTTTTGCTACTACATTCACTTCTTATTCCTTTGTTTCTGCAACATGTGCATTCATATGATTTGTTGCCTTGTTCTCTGGACAGCCCCATGACATGTGTCCTATTTTACCACATGTCTAAAATCTCGTTTCTCTGCCTCGACCTCTTGAGAAAAATATTATGCCTCTTGATTATCCTCCTCTTGGTGACTAGATGCTTGAACTTCCTACCTCTTATTTTGAAGATTGAAATCTTCCTTTGTTAGATTGTCCTTTTTCTCTTAATGGACTCCTTCCTTTATTTCTTTGGCTCTTCCTTCCGGCCAACTTCTCTTATTCCTTCAAAGTTGCTTGGTATGCATCTTCAACAATTATGAGGAACAAAAGGATGATTTCATCTTGAATGTTATACCTCAAACCATTTATGTATCTAGCAACCTTCTCAACATCTTCCTCAATGTGACCAACTCTAATGTTCAACCTATAAAATTCCTCTATGTATTCCTTTATTGTCATAGTTTTTTTGTCTAAGGTTTTGCAATTGTCTAAACAAATTCAATTGATAATCCTTAGGCATGAACTTACCTTTAAATTTGGCCACCATTATGTCCTAATTCATGATCTTAGCTTTTCCTTTTCTTCTTCTATCTGCTTGCAATTCGTCCCACCATAGAGTTGCATGTCTCTTTAGCCTAGTCACTGCATGCTTCACCTTCTTCTCCTCTTCTACCTCTTCATAATCAAAATATTTATCCATGGCATTTATCCAGTCAAGTAATTCATCAACATTTAAATTACCTTCATACATGGGCACTTCCATCTCATGCTTGGATCCAACTTTTGTGACCATTCATACTAGCTATACTTTTTTTGTTTCTCCTCGTGGAGCTCCTTTTGTTCCCTTATTAGAGCCTGCATCTTCACTCTCACTGACATCTCCTATGCCAGGTTCTCTCCTCTTCATTGTCTCCATGGCCTCCATCCTTGCCTATATGCGCCTCATCTCATAGTGTAACTCATTAGTTATCACTTTCCTATCTTTGCCTCCTCGCCTGGGTGGCATGATTCTTGAGATACAATGTGCTCTAATACAAAAAATGATGGAAAATACCACCTTCAACCCATAGGCACAAAGTTTTCAGCACTCTATCGCAGTCAATATTCAGACTGCTTGTCCGGCCTAGGATCAACATAAACAGGCGCTCAAATTTTCTTGTTCCTACAATGTTGAATTGCGCTTTGTCATAGATAATTTTGTGCGTGGAATTACCAATATGTAGATATATATTTGCGCGGAAGCACCAACGAATCTATAGCAAACATTTCTACACGAAACTCAATAAACAATTTTAATGGTTTACATAGAACTCTGCATGGAAATTGGCAAATAATACCAATGTGTCACTAATCTTTAACGGATGACTCCACTGAGCCAAATCATGAACATTTGCGCCAAATCATGACTTTTTGTCCCTGCGAAGGAAAACACTCAAGGAATATTTCTTAAACAGAATTTTAAAACTTGAGTGCAATTAAAAACACACAATATTTCTTGCAATCACATAATCTCTCTACTCAACCACAACAACTTGTACATGGAATTTAACAATTCAAACACATGGTTCGACAACACCACACACTTTGTTCATTCTTAATATCAATGAAGGAATAATTTTTACACAGAAATGCGTGTTCCTTCTTGGTGTCTTGGACCTCTACGATCCACACTTTTACTTATTCAATCACACACACTCAGTAACCTCTGATTCTTACAAAACATACAATATATCTTAATCTCTCAGATAGCTCACAAACAACCAAATCTTGAGTTATCTAAACAACTAGCTAAACTAAAGATTTGTTCTTGATATTTAGCAATAGACTTAACACCTATGACAACAATTCGACACTTAACAAACAAACTCAACAAAAATGTCTTCTAGAAACATTTCGTAATTATTACAAATATAATAAAAGAAATTAGGGAACCAACTCCCTTGATAAATATTTGTGACTCATGAGATCAATCTTAAGATTTACTACCAGATGCTCTTGCATCACTTGTGATCAAATATTCATATAAAAAAGTATCTCAAAATATTCATCTTTTAATAAGTAATTAGTGCTTGACATTTCATCCTAAGAATATTTTTAACCCGTTATTGTTAATGTTGTTGGAAATTTTATTAATTTCATACCAATAAGTAATTAATTTATATCCCCTTAAATAAAATGCATTAATATACAACAACGAATTTATTAAGAACATCAGGATAATGAGAAAACATACCTTAACTTAATATTTTAATATATATATTAAAAAAAAAAATCAAAATTATCATTAAATCAACAAAGTGCCAAGTATAGAAGTAAAAAACTGAAAGCTTCAAAGTTTATTATTCTTAATCCATATAACGTAAACATTAATACCCAAGTAAATGATTACCCACATCACTATGTTATGATTCTATAATTTTTTATTTATTTTTATAAGATATGTTTTAGTAAATGATTACCCGCATCACTATGTTATGATTCTATAATTTTTTATTTAATTTTATAAGATATGTTTTAGTTTGTGAATGTACATAAGATTTCATATAAAAAAGATGAAAGATACCAGGCTCTTAATCAGATTACATAAAACATAAATCAAAAGATAAACAATTTACATAATTTTATAATTTTTTATATATAATATTGTTTAGTTAATTGAGTTTAGTGTGGGTAATTAGGATGAATAATTTGTATTTTTCGCTTTTAGGTTTAATTTTCATAAGTGATATGTTGAATTCATAACGAACATATTTTTATAATGACTTTGAAAATCGTGTTGTTGATCATCCTTATACTCTAAAGATTCTAAAGTTTACCCTGAATATTATCCTATATTATCCTCTCGGAGATTTTCCTGACTTTATAACTTGAAAAAGAAATATAATATTGCTTCAATATACGCTCAATCACTATAATATTGCATGACATAAAGGCTCATTAAGAATATTGCTTATTAAAAAAACCTTTCAACGTGATATATTCAACGACTATAAAGGGACATGGACACAATTATGTAATTTTATGGTAATATGTAAAAAACCTTTGATTCCATAGTAGTAAAACAAGTGGAATCATAAGAGAAGTGTGGTACGCTCAAAGGGTTTGGCTTTTGATGTTTATGTGCAAGAAAATACCATGTGGGTAAGTGGAAGAATATAAAAAATATTATATGGATTATTGGATCATAATCATAAAATATAAAATTTATTAAAATCAATATAAAATTTATTAAAATCAAGGTGTTTGAAAATGTGTGTGTTAAATTTGCGTAATTATGAATCACATTATCACTACCCCACTTCAATGTGGGAAGTTATGATGGGTACTACATACAATTATTATTTATTTATTTTTATTATACCTTGTTACTATAACATTTTGTGGTTCCTTTATGCTTGTGTTTGCTATGTGTGTAATGTATTAAATGTTATTTGCTATGTGTTTAATGTATTAAATGTTATTATTACTTGTGGCATTTTGTGGTTCCTTTATGCTTGTGTTTGTTATGTGTGTAATGTATTAAATGTTATTATTACAATGGTTATGGTGATCATATCCTTATTTATATTTGACATTGGCATTTTGTGGTTCCTTTATGCTTGTGTTTGCTATGTGTGTAATGTATTAAATGTTATTATTACAATGGTTATGGTGATCATATCGTTATTTATATTTGACATTGGACTTATGTAAAATGTTAGGGATTTGTTGTTAAATTTGTTGAATTCACTGTGTAAGCTTGGTTGTTTTTTTTTCTTCCTTTTTTAGCTTAGAGATACTTATGCACTAATGAAAGGGGTAAAGCTATATCAAATGGGGTCAATGGCTAGGACCCAAATATGTCCAATATAATTGTGAAGAGATGTCATAAGTATGTTTACATAGGGAAGAAACTTATCCAGTGTGTAAACACTTTGAGTTGTACATCTTGAGATGTACTATCATCATTTGGTTGACCAATTTTGTTTGATTATATGTATGTGGGTGAAAAGCAATATATATGGTCAGCTTGGTGTTTAATGGGGATCAAATGTATGTTGGACCAATAGATATTTAGGAATTGCTTTTCTCTATTTGGTACAATGGTTATGGGAATACCAAAGTAAATCAATACATGCTCAAAGTAGATTTAGTAGTGCCCTCAATGATTATGCTCTTCTTATAGGGTTCCAAAATTGCCAATTTAGGAAATCTATCAACCACAAAAGCATAGTCATTATCATCTGACGTGATTGAACGCGATTATGCTTGGTATGGAGACAAACTCCCATGGGTTGTCAAAAAGTGGCAATGGGGTATAAAATCCTTGCTTCTTGAATGTTGACTTTGCAATGGCATAAGTTGTGCACGATTTGATGTATCTATTGACATTTGGGTAGAGATTTGGTCAATACAAGTACTTCTACAATATCGATACAACCTTATTCACATGTAAGTGTTTTCTACTCGACTGTAGTGTGCCTCCCAAATCATATTTTCACGCTCGCTTGAAGGAACACAAATATGTCCTTGACGACAAAGTAACCCATCTTGTAAATGGAAGTCAAAAACTTGCTTACATGCAATTAACACATGATATATGTCAACAAAATCATGATGGTTGACATATAGCTAAGGCCAATCAAAATCACTCTCATGTTACACGAATTGAGAATGAACATTGTTGCAATTAAAGGGCAGCTTAGACAATCTACAACTCAATTCACACTTCCCTTCTTGTACTTGATGTTGAGGTGGAATTACTAAAGGTAAGTAGATTTATTTTGATGGTGACCATTCTATTACTTGCCTTGGGTCTACATGAATTGAATAGGTCTATGATCTATGTAATAATTATTTCATTGCCCATAATATAATGTTTCCATTGTCAACAAGCTTGAAAGATGGACTAGAGTTCCTTATTATATGTTGGGTATCTACGTATTGTATCATTGAGGCTCTCATTGTGGTGGGAAATTGAGTGTCCATTCTCAATGAGAACAACACTACTTGCATACTTAGAGGTGTCCATGTCAATCTCGAATAGTTGCAGCAAATTCATAAGAATGAAGACTAGTGTTGAACAAAGTCACTACTTTATCTCTTCAAATTATTATTGTTATGGTCCATGTGAACTTGTCTTTATCTACCCCTCCTATTGATGATTCAAGGGCCATGAGATGTGGGAGAATCCCAAGACATACTTACAATGGAATTTTGCAAGGCTTAGGAAGTTACAAAGCACAATAAGTGTATTTGGGGCTCATCAATCTCTTGTCACTTGGATCTTTGTTGGAACAACATGTACTCTATGTTGGTCCATGATGTATCTCAACAACTATATCCTTTGGATACCAAATGAGCACTTCTCCAAGTTACCATGTAACTAGTGGTAGTGTGGAGTGTTCAAAACTTATCGAATAGGTTATGGGTGGTCCACCGATGTTTTGTTTAATACAAGGATAACATCTAGGTAGACAACTACAAAAGAATCCATGAAAGGTCAGAGGGTGTCATCCATCATCCTCATGAATGTCGCAAGGGAATTAGTCATGTTGAAAGGAATAGATAACCTTTTGATCAAACATTCATTGATTTAGTTGTTGTGTTGCATACATCAGCCGATTTGATTGGCATGCAATGATACCCCAATTTGAGATCAAATTTACTAAAGAATTTGGAACCTTTGAGATGTTCTAGAAAGTTATCAATCTAAGGGATGGGTACCTATTTATAATAGTGACATTGTTTAGGGTTATTTAATCATGACCCATCCTTGTTTTGAACTAGTACTATTGGACTCTTGTAGGGTAAAGCGCTAGGTCGAATGTGGCCTTATTGATCAACTCTTCAATCTACCACTTGATATCATCATTCTTTAAGATAGAACATTACTGCATAGGTTTGTTGGTAAAAGGGTGTCTCATGTTAGGTTGATTGGATGTCTAACCTAACAATGCAATGGTAACCCTTTGGGGGAAGCAAACATGTCATGGTATTCTACCATTGGTTGATTAACTTATCTTTGTTGCTTGGAAGAACCTCTATAGTAGCATGGGCAATCACAACAATCTTTCTTTATCCATGAT
>ML792797.1:126368-193835 GCA_009831015.1 Picea engelmannii | reverse complement strand
AATAGGAGCTCCAGAGAGGAGGCTTAATGGTCTAAACCACCCCGTTAGACTATAGCCAGGGCCAAAGAGGGGTAAACAGGGTTACTAGAGGTCACTCCAGTCACAGGTGTTATATTTGGAAAGTGACATTGAGATAAAAAGGGTTAAAAGGACTTTTAAGTCATTATGAGCTAAAAATAGAAGTCAACAGTGAATTAGGGTTTCAACAGTGATTTAGGGTTTTGGAAGTCAATAATGAATTAGGGTTTCAACATGATTTAGGGTTTTGGAAAGCTATAAAGGAAGGGTCAGTGACCTAATTCATCATTATGCAGATTATGACTTGTCATTAAGGAGAAGAGGTGCATCTCAGGAGAGATAATTCAGTGTATTCCAGGAGGAAGACACTAGTTGGTTGATTTCAGTGTTGAAAGACACACCCTAGTTGCTGGGAAGATCATCCAGGTCTTCCATCACTCTTCATTGATTCTGCAGTGCTCCCATATTCTGGGTATTATCTTTTAGTTTCTTATTTGTATTCCGGCTAAGATCCTTTTTTCTTTTGATCTAGCCGAGTGTTGTTATTTAATTCAACCGCAGTTGCTTATTTGTATTCTGGCTAAGATCCTTTGTCTGTTGATCTAGTTGAGTATTGTCAGTTTATTCAGCCGCATTCGGCCATTTTGTAATCCACAGAGATATCATAATACAAACTTTGCAGTCCTTTGTCACGTTTATTATTTGTATGATCATTTATATGTTGTAAACCTTTGATCCTACACACACATTAGTAGTGTTTCCTAGACTAGCCAAGTCAGGAACATTACAATATGGCAGGTGACATTTCTCACTAATGAGAAGGTCTTGTCCTTAGTTTAACCAGTCAATGGTGTATCATTGAGGGTGAGGTATCATTGACAACTTTATTCTCTTCACAAAGTTTAAATAAATAAAAAACTTCTAGTTATGATTGTCTATGTTGAAGTGCAAAGTTGTCCCCTTCACACACATTTGTCAATGGAAGATGTGCTCCCCCTCTACTAACTCATTAAGCTCTTCTAGTTACACTTGTGAAGTGGAATTTTGGTGTAGGTGATAGAAACCATGATCTGCTTTCCACATTAGTGGGCTTGCAATGGTGTTGTCTCTAGTGCAGGTACAGGGATCTACATCCCAACTATTAATGTTTTTTGGGTTTGACATTCCTCTCTTAAGTGTCATTTGCTTATGTATATGTCACACCACTTACGTGTGTCTTTCTTTATATTTTTGTTTAGAGTTGTCTCCTTCATGAGAGGTTTCTGCTAATGATTCTCATGTTGGTAGGTATCCTTGTGTTTCCCTTTGTGGTGGAAAATGGGACTGGTTTTATCTTTATTTGTTTGTGGTTTGTTCACAAAACCAAATTCCTTTCCCTTATTCTTGAACTTCTCTTCAATTTTCACTGCATATATGTAGGATTTTCTCATATATCAAATGTCTATAAATTCCATCTCGATCTAGATGTACCTATGTAGACCATTGTAGTACTTTAGTACTCTATCCCTCTTTGAGTCTCTAATGCCAAGTTTTGTAGACAAGGCATGTAATGCGTCTATGTATTCCCACATAGATTAGTCTCGACCTAGTAGAGTTGTGTCCACTTTATGTATTGGTCACATTATTTTCCATAGGTAAGTATTTCTCCTTAAGGACATCCACAAAATTCCCTCGGGTAGTGCCTACATCCTCAAACATGGGATTGGCCTCCTTTCCTTCCATGATATCTTGTTGACAATGTTTGTCACACCAATTCTTAACATGGGGAACTACTTTCAACAAGACAAATGTAATATTTTCTTTATCTAACTAGTTATTCACAAAAAAAATATTCTTCTAATTGGTTTAGCCAATTTTGGGAATGTCTAAATTTACATGCACTACAAATGATTTTTTTCCTATGAAGGGTGATTTTTATGGAGATGGACTCATGGTGGTGGGGTTTCATTACATAATCCAAGAAAACTAGTTTATATTTTTTTCTTGTTGCCTCTCAAGGGATTTTTGGAGTAACTCAACATTGACATCTCTTGCTCCAACATCTTTATTTTTCATGCTTCAAGGTCATTTGTATTGACAAGGAAGGTAGTCGTATGGGTCATGTGTATGGATACCAAGCTTATTGTCTCATGATCTTGTGAGAAAGGGCATGCATAGAGGCGCAAAAGGTTTTGATACCGTTGATCCAAAATATGGAGGAAATTTAGTGGGGATGCACTGTTATGGTAAAGTCCCTCCTACAGATAGGTGAAACCCCCCTTGGATCAACACCCCTTTTGATCCAATACAGAATAAAACCAATGGTGAACTACTTTCCTCTTAGACCTATTTTAACAATTAGAATTAGAAGGAAGAGATGGATGACTTACCGTTTTACAATGATTGTCCTCGATGATCTAGCCTTTGACCTTGATTTCCAAGCTCCTAGACGCAAGAAAAGACCTACAAAGAACAAAGAAAAACCTCCTTCTTCCACACTATATTCTTAAGTAAAAATAGATCTATCTATGATGAGTTTAACAACAATATACATGCATATACTTGAACACATAGACATGAGAGGAGCAATAATTAGGGTTCATTGCTCCTTGTATATGGACAGGGGAGTGATGATACTATAAAAGGGTCAAAATCTCAAGGTAAAAACTAGCATTTCGACCTCCAAATGATGTATTTCTCATCAATCATGTCTAGGGAACATGACAAGTACTCCCACATGATGATAAAGTTGCAGCATTTAAGTGTGACACTTAGTAGAATGTAATACATAAGTGTGACACTTAGTAGTGCGACAAATATACACTTCGTAGAATGTGATACATAAGTGTGACACTTAGTAGAATGTGATACATAAGCGTGACACTTAGTAGTGTAAGAATTTGGTGTGTAACATGCACTAATTTGCATAAATTAATGTGAATAACAACAATACAAATGTATAACAAAATAATACATGTGTAATTGTTTTTAAGGTAATGAAGGAAACTGCAGTAATAAACATACATAACATAATTTTAGAAGAATGCAAGCTTTATTCATGTATGGATGAATACATGGGGGGAACAATCTTTGTGAGGGAATAGATGTATTCTATGCTCATGTGTAAAGGGCAGAGGCCACATAAGGGCAAAGCCCTTATTTATATACATCCAAACAAAAATGAACATCGGGAACATGAAAAGCCTAAGCAAGCAAAAGGCCAATAGTCGGGCATTGAGATGGTAATTAATGATAGATTTCATCAATGGACCAAACATATTGATAGAGGCTTGATTAAAAATGAAGTAGCTAGCATAGTGATATTGCAGACAAGGGTCCATTGATGTTAGCGAGGTAAGAGTTCTCAACAAGAGGTATGTCAATAAGAGTACCATATACAAGAGGAATGCCAACAAAAGCATTGTCAACAATAAATCTTGATGTTGACAAGGTTACATTTTTTGACAATAGGTATGTCAACAAGAGTTTCGTTTACAAGAGGATTGTCGATGAAATGATTGTTGACAAGAGTATGTCAACAAAGCAAACGTCTATGCATCTTTTGTATGTATGCGAAAGAGAAGTTGGTGAAATTGTTGTCAATGAATCCTACATAGGATATTTGACAGTTACCTAAAAGTACATGATTAATGACAAAGAAGCGTCTCAATCATTCTAACCAATTGATTTTCTACTTGTTTGTGTAATTAAAGTTCAAATTCCAATAATTATTATACACGTGTTTTATGTCCTTCCAATCATAAAGGTGAATGACTTAAAAACAACAATCAAACTAATAACATTTTAAAATATAAACATCAAGTTTCCCTCATTAAAATCTTCTAAATGCATTAAAGTTGAAAAAATCTTTTAAAAACACTAAGAAATTCTATCTCAATCCCTCATTATTAATCTCATCTCATAATCTTCATAATGCCAAATATTTTGGCAAAAGATCTCCATGTGAAATTACCATTGAAAGACGATGGACTTTTGTGTCCTGCTATGCTTCACATCAAGTAAGCATCTTGTCCTTCAACTTTGTGTGAAAGGTGCTTTTGGCATTTGGACACTTATGCCTTGTTCAATATAAACTTGAAATTATTTTATGAGGTTTTGTTTATATCTTTAACATGACTTGTCGACAAACACTAATGGGGTACAAAAGTATTCTCATGTATAATATTTTTACATGTGTATGGATGGGGGGAGATGGTTGAAAGTAGCAAGAACACTGTAATTGAATTTATATGAGCAATGAACATTGAAATTGAATTTATATGAGCAATGATGTAGGGGTATCAAAGAAATGAGTGAGTGTGAGCATTGTAGTGTAGTAAGTGTAATAGAAAAAAATATGATTAAAAAAGTATAAAGAAAATAAATGTGATAGAAAAGTGTACAAGATAGATTAGGAAGATAAATGGAAAAAAATACACAACAATCAAAGACAAAACACATAGATGGCAGCAATGAGGAGCACAACATTGATAAAGCGTGAAAGCATATGAATGATAATGAAAGGGAAGCATGTACATAATAATGTGATGATGAGGGAACAAGCCACACAAATAACATCAACAAGGAGCATGACATTGATAAAGTGTGAAAGTGCGTGAACGATAATGGAAGGGAAGCATGCATAGAATAATGTGATGATAAGGGAACATGTTGGTGCGACAAGGAGACATCATAATATAGGAAGAGATAAGTTTGTTGAAATAACATGATAGGTTGTGGCTAGGAAGGAAATTGAAGGGAATGACTACAAAAAGATTTGAACAATTAAACAAGGATATGAAGAAATAGTGAGAAAGTTGAGATGTCATGGGGTGTTAGGAGTAGGCGGGGTACTCTATGACCCTAGAGCAAATGTCGAGTTCACATTCACTTGGAATAATGGTCAAGCCACTAATAATCAAGCTGAGGCATATGCGCTCTACCAGGGTCTATCTTTGGCTAACTCACAGGGTGTCCACAATCTCACAGTCCTTGGTGACTCAAAAATCACTATCAGACATGCTCGGTGGAAGACTCTTCCTAGTAACACCCGCCTAAGATCCATATTTCTCAAAATTCATAAATAAATATAGGCATTTAATTATGTGGAATTCCTCCATATTCTTAGATTCAACAATAGTGAGGCAAATCACTATGTTAATCAAGCAACAAGGAAAAAATTTGGGGTAGTTTTTATCAACAGGGATCCCACATTCCAACCTATCCAATGAACCTTCACATTGATTCAATGCCTACACTACATAGCATTCCACTCACGACGAATATCAAGATTGTACACACGTCATGTGATGGACCACGTGTTATCCATGCATCACCTTGGGTCTCCCATTACTTCCTTGGTACCGCTAGGTTTTATGTCCCACTTTCTCATCTCCTTCCGGGCGCATGTGGGAGGGATTATCTCATTACAATAGCGTTTGTATGTACTTGCAATCATGCTCATAGGTGGTTAATGCGTTCAAAGATCCATCTGGCCACTCCTTCATTCACTTGTGTGGGATTATTCTATAGCAAGAGGGTTCTTACACAACATGGCATACAAAATCCATTATGAGTTATTCAAGGTGAAAGATTTGGTGTATCCCTCTTGCTATTTCGATTCTTCCTTGTTGTGTTGGGTATCATGGAAAAAAGTAAAGGTGGAAGCTAGAAAAGGAGTTTGGACATGAAGGAGTGATGGGTGTTATATATGCACTAAAAACACAGTAAAAACCCTCAATTAAATTGTCAACCCAGGGTAAGTAAACTTAGAGTTGTAGCAAAATATATGCCAGAGGTAGAAGGGTTGGTAGGAGTATAGTCTAACTAAGGAAGGCAACTATCTAAGGCTAATCTACTCAAGCAAAACCTATCTAATGAGAAAACCCTACTAAGCAAATTAAAACTATGTAACCTAAGTACTTATGGGCCAAGGATCGATGGATAGTTCCTAAGAAAGCAAGTAAAACCCTATGTAAAGAAAACTAGTTCAACAATAAGCACTAAGAAACTATCTAAGCATATCAATAAGCAAATGACAAAAGAAAACTATTTTAACTTGCCAGCCTACATTCAATGAGAAACTACCCTATGAAAGCAAATAAATAAACAAGTAAGCAAAGACACCTATCTAACCTATTAAAGCAAATAGACAAGCAAGCAAAGACACCTAACTAACCTACTAAAGCAAAAGACAAGTAAGCAAAGGCACCTAACTAACCTACTAAAGCAAAAGACGACTATCTAACCTACTAAAGCAAATAGACAAGTAAAGACAACTAACTACTGCAAGTAATCAAAGTAAAACTTCTCATTGAACAACTATCTAGCCTAAGAGGCAAGTGGACTAAATGCTTAATGCAAAACTATTTCTAATGCATGAAAGGAAATCTAAGAGGCAACTAGACTAAATGCTCAATGCAAAACTATTTCTAATGTATGAAAGGAAATCTATTTTATCGAAAGCAAGAAGAACTACCAACTAATGCTTAATCTATGATAAGCAAACTACAATCTAATCTATCAAAGCAAAGTCTATATATCCTACAATGGCAATAAAACTTTATTCTAAGCAAAAAACTATATCTATGAAAGCAGGAAAACTATCTCTTATAATCTACGAAAGAAAGAAACTATCTTTAATCTATGAAAACAGGAAAACTATCTTTTAACCTATGACAATTCAAATATAATGTTGGTGGTTGTGTGAATGTCTTCAGTGTCAGATGATATCTTGATGGCAATTGACAACAAAGGACAATTCCAGTGGTATGAGCTCAACACTAATCTCAATGGCAAAGTGAAAGGTATGGATTAAACAATCCAATGAGAGTTTAGCCATGACAAAACAATGTTAAATACCCTGCATATTCATATATGAACCATAAAAAACATAACGAGATCATCATTATACTTCTATACTACATAAGCAAAACTAGATTCAACCATTAACTAAGAAATATAACTGCAATTTAATTCTAGGAAAGAAATTATGTAAAATAAAACTATGTTATATCTATTCTAACAATTCAAGCTGCAATAAAGAAATGATTAAAAATAGAAATTTAAAACATGACATTAAAAAGTAAACTAACAACTACATTCATCAACAATTAATTAAACAAGATCTATATAAAACTAAGATAAGCAAGCTATAATTAAAAACTGAAATTAACTCTATCCATCCATCAAATCCTTGTCAAAGAAAACCCAAATTAAAACTTTGTTCTATTCTAATTAAAACTATGTTTTAAACTTGATTATAAAATCATAAAAGAAAGCATAATTTAATATATAATTACGCATGGGGTTAGTCTAGGGGTCTGCAAATCCATTCCTAACTACAAGATTAATGCATGCTAACACAATTCATCATACTAACCTGCAAAAGAGAGTCAAAATAATTAAATTATAACAACAAACTAATTAACGTAATAAAAATGCATGTACAAGAAATAAAGAGAGACAAATAAACTATAAAAATGCATAAATAAACTAAAGAAGAATTACCAGACTGCTGGTGGGCCCCCCAGCAAGTCGTGGTCACTCTCTAAAAGCACACCACGAGCTCAGCAAGATGAATTCAACATTAAAACACAGAAACACAGTTTTATATAATTTTGGCAATTGAAAAATACAAAAACAAAGCCAAAATCGTTTTTGGCTCTAACACACGACTTTTTCTACTACTTAACAATTATCTGACCACCATAGTGGTTTTTATAATGTTTACAGACCAAGTGGTCGATCACAGGAGGTTCGAACCACTTCTAAAATTGACAAATTTCATTAATGGTGCCCTAACTGCCGAAACAAAGCGAACCAATAATCACCCACCATAACAACCCAAAATTGAGTTGTCAAGAGTTTAGTAGCTGGAGGGGATAAGGATGAACAAAACCCACGTTCCCGATTCACCCATCATTGGCCGCCAATACCATAACCGCCAAGTCGCCCTCCATTTTTATGCAATACGCAGCGCTGGAAGGAGTGTCAGATCGAGTACCAGAACGAGTGCTGGAATGAGTGCCAGACTGAGTGTCGGAAGTAGAAACATAGTGCATTTTCGCCCTGTAACATCAAAAAACGTGAATAAGATCCTTGGAAGCATGAAAACATGATAAATTATGCTCGATACAATCATTAAACATGAATCATACGTACCTTATGTCGATCATACCATTTTATCATAAAATTCTTCAAAAAGCTCCTTCAAAAGATGAAAAACACATATGTACATGTGGCAAAAGTGCATAATAACTGTCATAAAAGTGATCATATCTTGGGCTCAACAAGGAGGAATAAATTGGGGATATGTGCACTATGGTGCAAACATTGCAAATTCAAATATGTAGTCTCTCATCTGAGATCCTCATTGTTCTTGAATTCTCAGTGCAATAACGTCAGGCCATACAACAACTACATGATGAATGTGTTGCATTGAGGACTCAAATTAAGGGAATTCATCTCTGTCTAAGTTTTGGTTCGCCCTCTAGGTCAACCAATGGTATTTCTAAAGCGTTTTCTTCTCCAACAAAGGCTTCACCATTGTTGGATTTGAGATATCCTACTCCTGGTTCTAATCGCAATTTCTCGGGTAAGAATGGCCTCACCATAAATACTTAGTCTATGTTGTGTTTCTGCAATTTTATCTTAGGGGATTTCATTAGAATTTACACTGTCTGATGCTATGGGAAGTATTCAGAGCCAGAATTTGTTGTCTTACATCCAATAAGCATTTTTGTATCAAGGTTAAGTATTGTAGAAGCTCAATATTTGAATTTTGGACATTTTGTACCATTTTAGCGTCTTCACACATTGTTTTAATTAATGAAATCTTCCCTCGTTACCGTTAAAATAAAAGAAAAAGAAAGTTAAGATGTAAACCATGAAAATAAAAAACATGGTTGATATTAAAAAAGGGTTAACTAATTCAATACTTAGTTTCAAAAAAAATATTAATAACGCCAAACACTCAAAATCTGTAATCTATATTCTATATACATTAAACATCAATACATAAGTAAATAATTATTTCATATAATTATTTTGTAATTTAATAAGTAATTAAATATTTATTTTAAAATATAAATACTAAAAGTTATAAATTATCTTACAACATCATATAAAACAAATGTAAAATTGACTGGCAACTAAGGTGAAATTTGGTGCATCAAATCTATAACTACATCATATAAGAAATTTAGTACATTACACCTATAATTGCCTCATCTTTAGGTTAGAGTATACAATAATTAATTAATAAATTATAAAAAATATATATGATTAAATTATAAAAATAATGTATTTTTTTTTAATATTTTAATTTTTTTTAATTTTTTTTTATGATTTATAAATGGTGAAAGGTAAATCATTCATTTTGGTTATAAAATGAGAAAAAAAAAATTAACTTATTATTTTACTAATCTTTTTACATTTAAATTATAATCACTTAAATTAATTTTTAAAATTAAAAATAAATATATTATTATATTAATATTTATTAAAATTAATTTACCTTATAAAATATATATTAAACTTCTAATTAAAAATTTATAATCACTTAAATTAATTTTTAAAATTAAAAATAAAAATATTATTATATTAATATTTATTAAAATTAATTTACCTTATAAAATATATATTAAATTTCTAATTAAAAAATCAACTCAGAATATCAAACAACTTCCCAAACACGACCCAACAAACCTTTCAATGTGATATGTTCTAAGGTTGATATCGCTCAATAAACTTATGATTACATGTAAAAATAATAACCTTTGATTCCATACAAATCGAAACATGTGTGAAAATTAAGTAAGTTTGATTAACCTTTGATTCCATACAAATTGAAACATGTGTGAAAATTAAGTAAGTTTGATTATATGTAAAAAATACCTTTAATTCCATACCAAACAAAAACATGTGGAATTACAAGGGGCCGTAGGTAGAGGGGTTTGTTGGGCTCTAAGTGTTCATTTTTCATTGTTTGTGCAGGAAATCACCATGTGTGGGCAAGTGGAAGAACATAATGACAAAAAACCATGTGGGTCTATGCTATAAGTGGAAGATCACATAGACCAAAAAAACCGTGTGGGTTTATAGTGTAAGTTATACAATCATAAAAATAAAATTACAATTATAAAAATAAACTAAAAAAAATGATAAATTTCAACATTACATTATCATAATTTAATCTCAATTTAATTTAATATGAGAAGTTATCGATATTTTAATATTATATATTTTATTATTGTATTTATATTTGTGACTGTTACTTATGTAATGTGTGTTAGGATATTTAGACATTTAGGAGTTAGTTAAGATCTACTTGGTCTAATGTGTCGTTAGGTAAAAATGTGTTTCTTAGTGTGTTTCTTTAGTATGCATTTGTAGTTAGGTAATTCGACGGTCACGATATGTTCCCAACATAGAGTGATCCGATGGTTCATATTCTCCTCGATCTTAACGACCATTGATCTGTGGCTTAGCACATGATTGGTCCATGATCTCTATTTAAAGAGCATGGAGGGTCATTTGTCGGTGATCGATTGTGAGAAACTCTCTTGTAAAATCTCTCTGTAATCTTTTTATTTGGCATGCATAAACTGCTCCAAGTGGTCGCATTGGTTGGGGTCGTGGATGTTTCTCCATAGGGGTTTAACCACGTCAAAACATCGGTGTGTTGATCTTTGATCTGGTCATCTGAGTGGTTATTGAAGGTGTTCGTCCTTTGTTGGAATACCTTTGTTGTCGAACATGGTATCAGAGCCTGTTTGAATACCCGCTCTTGTTATAGATCGAGATCGTGAAGCCGAGTTTCCTCATCTCCATATTATGTCATTTCTGTACATTTATGGGCTGAGAGTATTGTTCCATTGCATCCGGAGTGCTGATTTCAGTGGGGAACACTTTTCGTTTCACTCGAAAAGGTTTCTGTTTGCCCAAGATAAAGTTATTTCAGTTAGATCTAGAGGTATAAAGCTTGAATATGCATTTTTTAAATTTTTGCAGAGTATTATTTTAGTTTTATATTATTTGTTTCCAGGTTACTACTCTTTTAGATATGCGTATGCTCTTTGCCCTGCGCCATGTGCGATCTCGGGAAATCAGAAACATATAGGAAAAGGTGCATTTTCCGGGTAAGCTAACCGAGATCTAACCCTTGTTGTCATCGAGAAGCAAAAAAAATTTCTTGTGTGAAAAGAGTATTTTTTTAGCACGCTCTCCAAGGTTGTCTTTCACAACAACACCCAATCCTCTTTCTAAACAATACAATATGTTTTGCTAGACCACTTAGTTAAAAGTTGTCTTATTAAATAAGAGGTCTTGAGTTCAAGTCTCGTTTTTTCTTATTTTTTTTTTTAAAGTTCATGCTCAAATTGTGAAGTGTATTTCACTTCAAGTATAAAAGTCAATCACTATAAGTAGCTTTAATATTTTACTTTAGAGTTATTTATTTTGCATGCATCTTTTCTTTTATAAAGTAAGTTCATTGTAAAAGTGATCACCACTTCTCTTTATAAAAGTGGGTCACTTCATAAAGCAACCTACACCACCATGTAGTCCTTTGGTTACCATTTATGTCTTTTTTTAAAAGGGCATAACTTTCACATCTGAAGTCCGTTTTTAGTGTCGTTTTTTAAAACCGCATAATTTTTCGAGATCTTTCCATCCAGATCATCAATTTTAGTTTTTTAATCCATGTTATCTACATATTTAATATGGCTCCTTCTAGTAATATTTTGCTTACTAGCACAGACTACTTCCAATGGAAATCTCATATGGAGGATTTATTAAGAATTAAAGGCTTGTACTGGATTACCTTGAGAAAGAAAAAATAACCCACTGATGTTGATAAGAAAGTCAAATGGGCTAGTAGGAGTGACGAAGCACGTGGACTAATCAGAATGCCCATCTCTCCTGATTTAAAGTTCCACCTATGCCCGCTCTGGAAAGCCACCTAAAGCTCCATCCTTTGAGGCATTTTTCCAACTTAGCCAGAAGCCAATGCCAATCAACTTTGTGGTAGTCATTTGGTTTAAGGTGAAAACCCAAGTATTTGATGCCCTCTGAGAAGTCAATGGTCGGGAATGGGAAAAAAAAATTGTAATGAGATTATGTGGCTTCCTCCATACCTGTGAAGGATAGAGTGGATTTTTGAACATTGATGACCATTCCAGTGGAACCCTGAAACAATTTAAGAAACTCTGCAAGTTTTTCAACATCTCTCAATCGCCCACTGCAAAATATGAGGATATCATCCACAAAGAGGAGGTGAGTGATTCAAAGCCTCGGTCCAGTGGATACTCCTTGGAAGTCCCCTGAACCAACAACCTGACCGATAACATGACTTAGACCTTCCGTGACTAGCAGGAAGAGTAGCGGGGAGAGGGGGAATCCTTGTATTAAACCTCTCTCAGAGAGGGGGAATCCTTGGCAATCCAAGCATCCCTCAACCTCCTATTCCTTCATGTGGGGAGTATCTTGATTGGAGCAATGTCAATGAGCCCATGATCATTTAAAATATGGGTGAAGAAATTTTTTTGGTTGTCTGGGCATACATTGGGACCCCAAACTTCTGCTTCCCCCAAATAAAAATTCAAGTCCCCCCCAAGGATGAGGTTCGTTGATATGAGGAGGTGTTTTTTTAGAAGAGAGGCTCAAAAGGGGGCTCGATCAGAATACGGTCCATAAACATTTAGAACCCTGAGTTCTAGCCCCATTCCTTTAATATGCAAATCCACTCCCAGACAAGAGTCAAGAGCATAAGAGTTTGTGACTTTGACCAGTCTAGTGTTCCATCCAATCGCCAACCCTCCCGACTGACCAAAAGAATTGGATCCAAGGAAATTCCAGGATGGGAGTAAAGTCTCCAACATCCTAGTCACTAATGCCTCTTCCGCCATAGTTTCTTGTAGTAGGATAATAGTTGGTTGGTTCAACATGATCAACCTCTTCAGTGCGGGTTTTTTCTGGGAGCTCGTCACTCCCCTACAGTTGAAAGATATAATATTCATGGGGTAACCCCAGAATGGGCCCGCATTGCTCTAAGGGTCCCATAAATTGACCTTTGTCGGCCAGAAGTGATATCAATTAAGGCATAGTTTTGTTCTTTTGAGAGATGGGATGTTCGACCCCTTCCTTTTTTGCGAGGATGCTCATTAGGATTTGGGCCCAAACCATCACCACCAGAATCCAATACAATATTTCGTTTCCGAAGTTGGAAATGGATTGTTGATTCATTCGAGCCCAAGGACGAGATATCGTTTGAAGAATCAGGGTTGTGTGAGTCGAGAGAGGGAGACAGTAGGAGGGAGCAAGAGGTGATAGGAGTGGTGGTGGATAGGGAGGAAAAGGAATCCGCTCCTAAGGTCAGAATTGTGAGGAATGGGATGTCTCGTACAAAAGGGGGAGAGTCAAACTTTAAGAAGTTTAAAGAATGAATTATACCAGAAATAGGACTGGGGATGGAGATATGCATACCAATAAAAGAGCCAAGTTGTTGAAGGGGTAACATCCTTGCTGAAGCCGAGTCCTCAAGGCCTTCAATTGGATGAAGAGATATCAAAGAGTTATTGTTTTCTTTAGAGGTCGATCCTTGAAGGACTGCATCTCTCCTCTGACCTTGGGGCATTGGGGCCGATGAGGAGGACCCATCGGTCGAAGAGGGAAGAGAATTGGAGCCCTCATAAGTCGACGCACGAGGACATTTCTGATTCTGAATAATTGGGGAAATTCCTTCTCGGTCGCGAAAAGGCAGGGGGAAATCCTTGACAATGTGTCCATGTTCGTGGAATTGCCTACATCGAAATAGTAACCCTTCATAGTCGAAAAATTTTATTCTGGTACGACCTCTGTCATTCATTGTGAATCTCTTTTGTAAACCTCCTCTGATATTTAATGATACCAAAATACGAGCCACAGACATTTCCCTGGACTCTTTGAAAAACATATGTGTTGTTATATATTTTCCAAGCATATTCCCAATATGTGAAAAAAATTTGGGAGACCAATATTGTGGGGGAAGTCCGGGCAGACAAACCCAAAGTGGAATAGTATACATTTTTTCATTATCAACATCAAAAGTGGGGTCCCATTTTTTCGTGAAGTTCAACATAAAGAGTTAACTTTTTATTTTTATTTTAAATTAGTAATTAATTATTATATTAATATAATCTATTTTAATTTCAAACTTTTTAAATGACAATAGGTTGATATTTAGGTTTTTCTAATTTTTTTTTAAGTTTAATAGATTGATATAGTGATAGAGTGCAACATGGCTAAACATGAGTATTTCAAACTACCTTCAAAGTGTAATATTGTAATTTAATTTTCAACTACCAAGTTAGCAAAAAGATCTACTTTGTAAGTTTATTCTTACTCATACATAGAGAGACCATAAAACCATTTTTTTAACAAAAATGACTAATTTATATTAAAAAAGAGTGTTGCAACAGAGGTTGAATCAGTAAGGAGATACAAGGAGTTCAAAAATAAAATTCAATTGTCTAACAAAAGAGATTTCCTTTTCTTACCATACAAAATTTCCTACTTTATCATATGACAAAGTGTCTCTTTGCCAGGTGTAAATTCTAACATAAGAGTGCAACAAAAAGATGACTTTACATATCATAAAAACATGTTTATTTTAATTTGAGAGTAGTTTCTACTATCAAGTCTTGGTCTGTCTCCATTGGTTGTTCTACTTCGACATGATGTTGTTGGTCCACTTCCTGAACTTTGGATCCATGAGAGGAGGTTGGTGATGGTGCATTTTCTTGATTTTGCAACCATTGTTGTCTAATTTCCCGATTTTCCTGACAAAGCATCTTAATTTTTATTTTTTGCCTGTTCATGGCCCTGAGTATGATGCAAGTCTCTTGATCATGTTTATGGGTTTGATTTTCTAGATTCGCTTGGAGATGATCTATCTTGGCCTTCTACGAATCCAATTTGCATATTTTTTCTCCCAGGTTGGCCTGTGAATCCCGCAATGTAGAAACAGAGCAATGGAAAGGGTCTGGGTTGCGACACCAAGCTTCACTCTCAGACATCTTGTTCACCAAGTTGATTACAAGTTTATCCAACCTGTGAAGAGAGTTTAAAGCACAAGCACACAGAGTGGAAACACACTTCTTGTCGAGAATGCAATGGTTAAATCCCATGGTGAAGTGAGATGGTTCATGAATCAAATGAAGGATCCACATACAGTCTCTACATGTGAGCTGGTGTGGGAGGGGAGGAATTTAAATCCCACATCGTGAAGCCATCGTCACCCTGAGTAGGATATAAATGTGAGTAAGGGAGAGGATGTGCATGTACCAAGCAATGTTTGTTGATAAGAGGAGATGATAATGTTGAGTCATGCTATCGGGAAATTACATGTGCTTCATGATTGATAAGAGGAGCGCCTGAGGACCACCTTTAACCATGTTTCTTGTGTTTGAAATTTCCCCCATTTTTTAAATATTTATTCTTCCTTGGGTTTGAACCATGATTTCATATAGATTCTTGAATTTTTATAAGGTAATCCTGCCACATTATGGAATAAGATGGATAGAAAGAACATTGTTAACTTTAAGTTGCCCCTGCTCAAGGGATCAGGCTGATTTGACTAGTGTGTCTACCTTGGAGTTTAGAATTCCGAGGACATGAAAGAACTAAAGTGAGCATTCTTGCATGATTCTTTAATAACTCCTTTGTAAACTTAGCTAGTGACGTTTTCCCATATTTTAGAGCTCATTTATGACCAATTATGAGTCCCCTATTATGATAAGATCCTCACGTTGCTCCTCTTTTATAAGTTTTAGACCCATATAGAATGTCATGGCCCATGCTTGGTTATTGGAATCAAGCCCCAAACCCCACGCAAAATATAGAACCTTTGATCCTTTGGAGTCGTAAAACACTCCCCCCCACATGTGTCGTCCCTACCATAAAACCATATTGCACATAATAATAATAATATATTTTAAGCTCACAACATAGCCATACGTCAAATTTATGTATAAGACCCCCTTACGTGTGGGAAGAAGGACCCCCTTACGTGTGGGAAGAAGGACCTCATTTGTGTAGTGATTTAATTACTTATTTTACAATGGTGTACATATCCTACCTCTAGATTCAAACTTGTGATCTTCAAGGAGGAAACACGTGTTTTTAACCATTAGACCCACTAATGCAATAAATCATCTAATTGTATAAAGGTATGTACACAAATATTTCACATCTTTGCTACAATGTTTTATAGTGGCTCTCAATCGTCTTTATGTGACTCTACAAAGGTACTAGCCCAATACTCATTAAAGCCCAACAATGGATTGATGTATACTCCACCAAACCAACAATAAACCTCTTTGGTGGCATCTTATTGATTTATTATGGCTCTTTCTCATCTCTTCCAATGTGGCTTTTCACTTGTTGTAATTGCTATAGTGTCATCTAACACTTCAGCTTCTTGCATTACACCATAACTATTGTAACATTCTTATATTTGCATTTGCCATGCATGTCTAATTTATTTCATCAATCTTCCTCAAACTCTTCATTTTCCGCATGCACTCACTATCGTGCTTGTTAGGCACACTTTCCATGCACACACACTATCATGCACTTGAATTATAGGTGGCACACCTAACTTATATTTTGTGCTCTCCCCTTCCTTGCATTTCTTGCTCATATGCTCACCCTATACACACTTCTTGGTATACACTCACTTCTATTATGATTGTTTTCTATATTGATTTCATCTTTAATCATTAAAGCTTATTAGGAAGATATTTCTTTCATGTTTTATACCTCTAATAACTTGGAATTGTTATTACAATATAAATACCCTTTTCTCTTTATATCTTTATCCAAAACTCAAAAGGACAATCAAAACATAACTTTATTAATTGTTACTCAATTTAACAGTTAACTATCTAACACACTTTTTTTCATTCCACTATAATGCACTTCCTTCATGCACCCTCCATTTAATCCTCTATGTGCATCGATCTTTGTCACATTCATCTACACCATGCACACTAGTGGACTTAGCTATGATGTCTTATAATGAGACAAGATGACGTATCATAAAGCCTAGTTTTATAAATGTTATTCTTTATGTTAAAATAATGTATGTCGTACTCTTATAATGTATATGGCCGTACAAATATCATGGAAGCACATTGAGAAATTTAATCTTATAATGATATGTGTCATTTTTTCAGTGGTAGCCTATAAGAATATAAGACCATGAAATTAAATAAAAAAATTAAAGAAATGAGAATTTTGTGTTAAAGCGAACGACAATTGATGTCATCACTTGACCAAGACTCCAATAAGGAGTACACTATTGTAACAATATTCTATTTGCATTTGCCATGCATGTCTAATTTCTTTCATCAATCTTCCTCAAACTCTTCCTATGTCACACACGCTCACTATCGTGCATGTTAGCCACACTCGCCATGCACACACACTATCATGCACTTGAATTATAGTTGGCATGCCTAACTTATTTTGAGTGCTCTCCCCTTCCGTGCATTTCTTGTGCATATACTCACCCTATACACACTTATTGTTACACACTCACTCCTATTACGTTTGTTTTCTATATTGATTTCATCTTTAATCATTAAAGCTTATTAGGAAGACACCTCTTTCATGGTTTATATCTCTAATAACTTGGAATTGTTTTTACAACATAAATACCCTTTTCTCTTTATATCTTTATCCAAAACCCAAAAAGACAATTAAAACGTAACTTTATTAACTGCTACTCAATTTAACAGTCAACTATCTAACACACTCCTTTTCATTCCATTGTCATGTACTTCCTTCATCCACCCTCCATTTAATCCTCTTTATGCATCAATCTTTGTCACATTCATCTACCCCACACATGTTGGTGGACTTAGCTATGTTGTCTTGTAATGAGACAAGATGATGTGTCATAAAACCCAATTTTATAAATGTTATTCTTTATGTTAAAATAATGTATTTCATACTTCTATAATGTATACAGTCATACAAAGATCATGGAAGCAAGTTGTCAACTTTAATCTTACAGTGACACGTGTCCATTTGTCAGTGGCAACCCATATGAATATAATACCATGAAATTAAATAAAAAAAACTCAATAAAAAAATTAAAGAAATGAGAATCATGTGTTAAAGAGAACGACAACTGATGTCATCACTTGACCAGGAGTCCACTATTGTACAATCTTCTATTTGGATTTGTCATGCATGTCTAATTTCTTTCATCAACCATCCTCAAACTCTTCCTCTACCACACACGCTCACTGTCGTTACCATTAGCCACACTCACCATGCACACTGACTATCATGCACTTGAATTATAGGTGGCACACCTAACTTATGTTGTGTACTCCCCCCTTCTATGCATTTCTTATGCATATGCTCACCCTATACACACTTCTTGTTACACACTCACTTTTATTACATTTGTTTTCTATATTGTTTTCATCTTTAATCATTAAAGATTATTATGAAGACACCTCTTTCATGTTTTATACCTCTAATTATAACTTGGAATTGTTTTTACAACATAAATATCCTCTTCTCTTTATATCTTTATCCATAACCCAAAAAGACAATCAAAACATAACTTTATTAGCTACTACTCAATTTAATTGTTAACTATCTAACACACTCCTTTTTCATTCCAATATCATGCACTTCCTTAATCCACCCTCCATTTAATCCTCTTTGTGCATCAATCTTTGTCACACTCATCTACACCACACACGCTGGTGGACTTAGCTATGTTGTCTTGTAATGAGACAAGATGTAATATTCCAGATATAAAAAAGTATGCAGAATAGAAATAAATAGCTAGAAATGGCAAATGAACAACAATATAACCAGAACAACACCACAATAATACCAAAATGATACCAGAATAACAACAGAAAGAACACTTTGATTACTGAGAGCAATGTTCACTTGCCACTTCGAGGGGGAAACCTCTAGCAGAGCAGAGCTCTATTACAATAATATCCAAGACAAAAGTTCTCATACCCTCGACTCCTATTTATGCTAAATATGTCTATCAAAAGAACCATCTAGAGGAAGATCCTTCTAGAAGCGGAAGCTTTTATTAGGTCTTCTTACATTGGAATTATTCTTCCTTATTGCTAGGCCTTATTAATATTGACCTTTATTACATCGAAATATATTATTCTACCTACGTGAGGGGTTAGGTCCCTAACATGTCCTCCCCCTTAAAAACAACCTTGTCCTCAAGGCTTGAGATGTGGAAATTGCTGCATAATGGTAGTTGGTTCCCAAGTGGCATCTGTTGGATTTGTATCTTTCCACTGGACTAACACTTCATTGATGGTTCGATGACACAGACAACGCTCATGCTGGTTCAAAAATGCTTGTGGTTTTAGCCAAATGGAGCCTTCTTCGTCCAACTCAGGAAGGTTGGTTTGAGTTTGGCACTTAGTTCCAATCACCTTCTTTAAGCAGGAAACATGAAAAATAGGATGGAGCTTTGAATGACTAGGCAAATCTAACTGATAAGCCACATGTCCCACACGCTTGAGAATGGTATAAGGACCATAAAATTTGGGTGCCAGTTTCCGACAATGGTCAACCTTGAGGGAATTTTTCTTGTAAGGTTGCAGTCGAAGAAACACCTGATCCCCTTCTGCAAATTGATGTTCAGAGCGACCTTGATCTGCTTGTTGCTTCATGCGATTATGGGCCATGACCAAATTCTCTTTGAGGGTACGGAGAATAGCCTCTCAAACTGTAAGTGTTTGGTCAACCACCTCGACCTTCGAGACACCTGGAAAATATGAGCGAACGGAAGGTGGTTGTTGTCCATATATCGCTTCAAAAGGAGTCATGTAGGTAGTTGTATGGTACGAAGTGTTGTACCACCATTCAACTAATGGTAACCATTGAGCCCACTGATTTTTCCTTTCTGAGGCAAAACACCTCAAATATGTTTCCAAACACTTGTTGACAACTTCAGTTTGACCATCAGTCTGGAGATGATAAGTTCTACTGAGATGAAATTGGGTGCCTTGTAGCTTGAACAGATCTTGCCAAAAATTGTTGGTGAAAGTTGGGTCATGATCAGAAACAATAGAATGCAGCATGCCATGAAGCTTGAAGACCTTATCCATGAAAAGTTGAGCCACAATGGATGTTGTAAATGGGTGTTGAAGAGCACAGAAATGAGCATACTTGGAAAGACTATCAACTACCACCATGATGATTGATTTATTTCCCGATTTAGGTAAGCCTACAATAAAATCCATAGAGATATCCTGCCAAATAGCAGGTGGAATCGGAAGCGGTTGTAGTGTGCTAGGAGATTTCATTGTTTCTCCCTTGTTGCATTGACACACATCACATTCAACCACAAAATTATGAACGTCTTGTTTCATACCATCCCAGAAAAAAGAACGTTTGACCCTGTCATAGATTTTGGTAAACTCGGAGTGCCCAGTTGTGGGTGTAGCATGGAGCTCAAAAAGTACTGTGGATTTAAGTTTTGATTATTTACTTAAATACAAACGACCTTTGTATCGAAGCTCATCATGGAGACAAGAGTACCCTGGGGAAACTGGAGAATTGGACTGCAATTGTTGTATCAGATGCAAACTTTTGGGATCGTGTAGCCATTCCTGGCGAACAACTTGGAGCCAATCTGGTATAATGAAGGAGAGAGAAAAAAGGGACCCTTCATCTTCATATTTTTGGGAAAGTGCATCCGCAACCACATTGTCTTTTCCTATCTTGTAAATGATCTCATAATCATATCCAAAGAGCTTAGTCACCCATTTTTGTTGCTCTGGGGAGGAAATGTGTTATTCCATAAAATATTTGAGGCTTTGATGATCTGTCTTAATTTGGAAGCATTTCCCCAATAGATAAGGGTGCCAAAGATCAACGACATGCAGAATAGCCAACATTTCCTTTTCATAGATTGATTTGCCCAAATTTCTCTGAGACAGTTGTTTGCTGGTAAAGGCCAAAGGCCGACCCTATTGCATAAGGACAAAGCCAATTCCTTTCCCTGAAGCATCACATTCCAGGACAAAGGCTTTGTGAAATCAGGAAGGGCCAGGACTGGAGTGATGCACATGGCCATCTTCAAGGTTTGAAAAGCCTGAGCAGCTGCTGGAGTCCAAGTGAAATAATTCTTTTTAAGGAGTGGAGTGAGAGGTGTCGCAATCTTTCCATAATTCTTAACAAACTTGCTATAATAACCTATTAAGCCCAGAAATCCACACAATATTTTGAGAGTCTTTGGGTGAGGCCAGTCTTGCATAGCTTCAATATTTTTAGGATCCACCTTGACGTCAGCCTTGCCAACAAGATGACCCAAGTACTCAACTTCTGAGGTGCCAAAAGCACATTTAGATTGTTTCAGGAAAATTTGGTGTTGAGAGAGTAGATGGATAACTCGATCCACATGAGCGAGATGGTCTGTCTAGGTTTTTCTATAGATGAAGATATCATCAAAGAAAACTAAGACAAAATGACAGAGAAAAGGACAGAAGACATGATTCATGAGGCTTTGGAAAGTCGATGGAGCATTACACAAGCCAAAGGGCATGACCAAAAACTCATAGTGGACCTCATGAGTTATAAAGGAAGTCTTAGGAATGTCTGCCTCTTTCATACAAATCTGGTGGTATCCAAAATGAAGATCAAGTTTAGTAAAGAACTGGGCGCCACTCAATTCATCCAAGAGGTCATCAATGACGGGAATGGGAAATTTGTCTTTAATGGTGAGTTTGTTGAGGGCGCGAAATTCAGGACACATGCCCAAGAACCTTCTTTCTTAAGGACCATCACCACAGGAGAAGAGTAGGGGCTCGTACTAGGGCGGATAACACCTGCGTTGAGCAGTTCTTGAACCATTTTCTCAATTTCATTTTTTTGGAAAAGGGGTGATGATAGGGACATATATTGGGAGGAAGGCTTCCTGGGACAAGGGGAATGGAATGATCATGAACACCATGGGAAGGAGGGAGTCCCTAGGGAGTGGAAAAAAACACTTGATGTTTAGAGAGGATGGATTGGAGGTCTTGCGACACAGAGGGTGTCTCAGTTGCTTGTATGGCATGGAGTTGGGCAATAATGCCAGAATGACCTTTTTTGAGCATCTTTTCCATGCGATGGGAACTAATGATCTCTGGGGAACTGATGGTGATGCCTTGGAACTTATATTGTTGGCCCTCCTGGTCGAATTGCATGGTTAATTCCTTAAAATCCATGAGAATGGGAGCCAAAGTCCTTAGCTGTTATGCACCCAACACAATGTCACAACCACCCATGTCGATATCAAACATATGAGATTTTAGGTGGTAGTCACCAATTTGGAGACACACATTTTCACAACGCCCTCCACATTTCATGGACCCACCATTGGCAATCATGATTTGGAAATTATTGACTCCACGGATATAAAATTAGTTTCTTGGGCAATACGGCGATGAATAAAATTATGGGTGCTTCCATTATCAACAAGAATGATGACCTTCCTATGCTTGATGTAACCAATTAGCTTGAGGGTTTGGGGAGCAGAGAAGCCAATGAGAGCATTTAGGGAAATGATCGGTTCTACTTTGGGAGGGTCTGGGGGAGGGGTTATGTCAGTGGGTTCAGGTGACACAAACACAAGGGGAGCCTCAACATCCTCTTCTGAAACATCCTCTGAGATGGCCATACAAATATTTTGTTCCTTACACTTGTGTCCCGAAAAATATTTGTCATCGCAATTATAACAAAGGCCTTTGATTTGGTGTTCAACCATTTCGGCCCTGGTCAATTTTTGGATCTTTAGTGGAGTAGAAGGAGGAGTGGGATTTACTAGTTTAGTGCGAGGAATAAAGGAGGGTTTCAAGTTTTGAGAAGAGACAACCTATTATGCTTCCTTAGCTCTTTTAGTAGCCTCCACCCAATTATGAGGCTGCGCCATGAGGACATGGGCACGAATCCCATCCTTGAGGCCACTGATAAAACATTCTTGGAAAAAAACATCAGACATGCCCTCTGTACAAAAAGTCAGTCGCTCAAAAGCAGCTATAAAGTCTTCCATTGTGCCAAATTGTTTCAACTTTTTCAAACGACCTAAATGGTTGGTGTCAGTGTCAAAGAGTTTATAAAGATCTACCACAAAGTGTGTCCAAGCAACATACCCTTGGCAGGCAGTTTTTCTCCATTGCCACCATTTCCAACAATCTTGATTTAGATGGAGAACACCATACCGGAGTTTGTCCAACTCATTTGTAATGTCGTACAAAGAGAAATAATGTTCCATTTGAGTTACCCAGCTAGTGGGATCTGAGCCATCAAATTTGGTCACATCCACACGCAAAAGGCCTAGGTCACACTGAAAGTGATGGGTTTGAAAATTATGGGAATGAGAGGAAGTTTCACCTTCGGTATGCAAAGGTGGGTTAGATAAGGGAGGATCTGCAGGGATATGTAGCTTGGTGTAGATCATAGTAGTGAAAGATTCAATCTGGGTAGTAATGTCTTGTTTGAGTTCCTCGATTGAGGCGGCAATGGAGGAATGCATGTTTTTATTGATGGTGGCAATATTGGCACTGAGCTGTCTCACTTCTTGTTGGGTCTCTGTGAAATTAGAGTGCAAGGTATTGAAGCGAGATTCCAACTCTTGGCTACAGGTATGGGCCATGATGACGAGGGAACCAAAAAGGGGTGGGTGGGGTAAAAAAATATGTTGAAAAATGATAGGTATGAATGCGATAAGGACACAGAGAGAAATCCAATGGAATAAGTCTCAAATCATGGTGCCAACATGATCCAATTTTTTTTTTTTTTTATGCCTTTGGAGTTATACTTCGATCTGAAGAATACTGTAGTGATGAAATTCTCAAATGCTTAATCAAGAAGAAATGTGTAGTAATTTGAATGTAGGAGACACAATTGCGCAACAATAGATCTTGTATGTTATGTTTTTTGTTTATGTCCCCAAAGGTTAGGTATTCAATGGTTCTACAGACAAGGGTTTTCCCTGTGTTATATCTCTCTAATATACGTGTGGGGTCCAATAGTTGTACTCGGACCAATATCTCAGGGCACCAACTAAGGAGGCTAGACCGTTCCCTTAGTTGTACTACCCGACTACCCAGGTAATAGAGAGTATCTTCCTGAGTGTTGTTCTTGGTGGCACTATAGAAGTCAGGTGGTCAATCGATTTATCTATGGAGGGATTTAGGAAATCTATGCCGATATGTATACAGGTGTTGTCTGATGCGCTACCACTCAAAGGGGTACCAAGAAGGGTTACAAGGGTGGCCAACAGATGTGCGCTTAAGTACCACTTGTATTTTCTACATGTATGAATCCCCGACCACGGGTTTATGCGCGTAATGACAGATCTTTGTAGCTTAAAGACGTCGGAGTATGTCTCTACCCTGAAAAAATTAACCCACAATTTTCTGTCAAGGAAGGTGCTCTAATACCACTTGTAATATTCCAGATATAAAAAAGTATGCAGAATGAAAATAAATAGCTAGAAATGGCAGATGAACAACAATATAATCAAAACAACACCACAATAATATCAAAATGATACCAGAATAACAACAAAAAGAGCACTTTGATTACTGAGAGCAATGTTCACTTGCCTCTTCGAGGGGGAAACCTCCAGCAGAGCAGAGCTCTATTACAATAATATCCAAGACACAAGTTCTCATACCCTCGACTCATATTTATACTAAATATTTCTATCAAAAGAACCATCTAGAGGAAGATCCTTCTAGAAGCGGAAGCTTCTATTAGGTCTTCTTACATTGGAATTATTCTTCCTTATTTCTAGGCCTTATTAATATTGACATTTATTAGATCGGAATATATTATTCTACCTATGTGAGGGGTTAGGTCCCTAACACAAGATGACCCATGATAAAACCCAATTTTATAAAATTTATTCTTTACGTTAAAATAATGTATGTCATACTCCTATAATGTATACGGTCGTACAAAGATCATAGAAGAAAGCTGACAACTTTAATCTTACGAGGACATGTGTCCATTTGTCAGTGGCAGCTTAAAAGAATATAAGACCATGAAATAAAATTTAAAAACTCAATAAAAAAAAATTAAAGAAATGAGAATCTTGTGTTAAAGCGAACGAAAATTGATGTCATCAGTTGACTGGGAGTCCACTATTGTAAAAATGTTCTATTTGCATTTTCCACAAGTGTGTAATTTCTTTCATCAACCTTCCTCAAACTCTTCCTTTGTCACACATGCTCACTATCAAGCATGTTAGTGACACTGGCCATTCACACACACTAGCATGCACTTGAATTATAAGTGGCACACCTAACTTATATTGTGTTCTCTCCCCTTCTGTGCATTTCTTGTGTGTATTCTCACCCTATACACACTTCTTGTCACACACTCACTTCTATTACATTTGTTTTCTATATTAATTTCATCTTTAATCATTAAAACTTATTAGGAAGACACCTCTTTCATGTTTTATACCTCTAATAACTTGAAATTGTTTTTACAACATAAATACCCTTTTCTCTTTATATCTTTATCCAAAACCCAAAAAGACAATTGAAACATAACTTTATTAACTGCTACTAAATTTAACAATTAATTATCTAACATATTCCTTTTCATTCCACTATCATGCACTTCCTTCATCCGCCCTCCATCTAATCGTCTTTGTGCATCAATATTTGTCACACTCATCTACACCACACACATTGGTGGACTTAGTTATGATGTCTTGTGATAAGACAAGATGACTTGTCATTAAACCCAATTTCATAAAAGTTATTCTTTACGTTAAAATAATAATGTGTCATAAAACCCAATTTTATAAAAATTATTCTTTGGTGGCATCTTATTTATTTATTATGGCTCTTTCTCATCTCTTCCAATGTGGCTTTTCACTTGTTGTAATTGCTATAGTATCATCTAACACTTCACCTTCTTGCATTGCACCTTAACTATTGTAATAATATTTTATTTGCATTTGCCATGCATGTCTAATTTATTTCATCAAACTTCCTTAAACTCTTCCTGTGTCACACATGCTCACTATTGTGCATGTTAGACACACTCGCCATGCACACACACTATCATGTGCTTGAATTTTAGGTGGCACACCTAACTTATGTTGTGTGTTCTCCCCTTCCATGCATTTCCTGTGCATATGCTGACCCCATACACACTTCTTCTTACACACTCACTTCTATTACATTTGTTTTCTATATTAATTTCATCTTTAATCATTAAATCTTATTAGGAAGACACCTCTTTCATTTTTTGTACCTCTAATAACTTGGAATTGTTACAACATAAATACCCTTTTCTCTTTATACCTTTATCGAAAACCCACAAAGACAATAGAAACATAACTTTATTAACTGCTACTCAATTTAATAATTAACTATCTAACACACTCCTTTTCATTCCATTGGCATTGTTGGGTACCATTTTATGCTAATTTTCACTTCACAAATCACACTTTTTCCTTCACAATCCTCCATTCACCTTCATTTTCCTTCCATATTTTCCATAAAACAATCTATGCAAGGTACATTTATCATTCCTTAGCTTAAGAATTGAATTTTTTGAATTTTTAGCATTAAAATTAGAAATTTATCAGAAATTACAGGATTTGACTAAATCCCGTAATTGCTCCAAGGTTCGTGTACTTTCAGGACAGCTGGGAGAAATCATAGACATGTGTCATGATCCTTGATGTACAAGGATGGATGAATATCTATCAGGTTCGAGATCTAAGCTTTCCAAGTGTCTGGTCAACGCTGGTCAAACAGGGCCACTTCAGCAGAAAATTATGGACAGTTTTAGTTTTCTTGGGATTTGTGCATATTTTGTAGATCTGAAGGAGGGATTCGACCTTCTTAGCATATTTTTTGGATCTCATCCTTAGATTAGGAGTCTTTTTAGTATTTTCAGTTACAAACTTTTTGTATAAATACTTCAAGACATGGACTAGTATCTTATCTTATGTTAATGAAGAAAACTCTGAATTTTCAGTCTTAAGATCAGTTTGGTGTTTTGTTCTTGATGATATTTATGAGATGATTATGTGAATGTTGCTAGAAGTTCCTTCTTAACTGAGACAACTCTAGGTGTACAAGTGAAGCATTGGAGGGCCCCCTTTGCCAACCTAGTACACTTCTCTTTTTCTAGTCTTTTCAAGTCAATTTTGGTATGAGCTTTAGTTCAGTTTACATTTTGTTGTAGGTAATGTTGTTGTGTTTTACTTGATTTCAAAATTAGTTATGTTGTTGATGAATGTGGGAAAGAAAAGAATGCATCTCTTGTAAAAGGGTTTAGTCTTTCTGACATTTACAAGCCTCTAAACTAGTTTGAATGCTTACTGATTTGAATGCTTAAATTTAGTTGAATGCTTTTACTTTAGCTTGTTGATTAATGGTAAGAGATCTATGAATACACCTACTATAAATAAGCTTAGCATTTCTTTCATACTAAGCACTTAGATTAGTTTTTGAATTATTTCCATTTAAAGAACTAAATTTATCTCTAAGTCCATATATTTTGGATGTGTCTCTAAGTCTTACAAACACCGGATTGACAATTAAATACACTCTAATTTACATCAGTAGATTGGAGCCCAACAATCATGCACTTCCTTCATC
This sequence comes from Picea engelmannii, assembly GCA_009831015.1. Taxonomy (NCBI): domain Eukaryota; kingdom Viridiplantae; phylum Streptophyta; class Pinopsida; order Pinales; family Pinaceae; genus Picea; species Picea engelmannii. The sequence goes on along the minus strand of ML792797.1, from coordinate 166,179 downwards.
CACCCTCCATTTAATCCTCCGTGTGCATCAATCTTTGTCACACTCATCTACATCACACATGTTGGAGGACTTAGCTATGGTGTCTTGTAATGAGACACGATGATGTTTCATAAAACCAAATTTTATAAAAAATATTCCTTATGTTAAAATAATGTATTTCATACTCCTATGATGTATACGACCATACAAAAATCATGGGAGCAAGCTAGAAACCTTAATCTTACGAGGACATGTGTCCATTTGTCTATGACAACCTATAAGAATATAAGACCATGACATTAAATTAAAAAAACTCAATAAAAAAAATTAAAGAAATGAGAATCTTTTGTTAAAGCGAACGACATCTGATGTCATCACTTGACCCGCAGTCCACTATTGTAACAATCTTCTATTTGCATTTGTCGTGTGTGTCTAATTTCTTTCATCAACCTTCCTCAAACTCTTCCTCTGTCACACACGCTCACTACCATGCACGTTAACCTCACTCGCCATGCACACACACTATCATGCACTTGAATTATATGTGGCACAACTAACTTATGTTGTATGCTCTCACATTTCGTGCATTTCTTGTGCATATGCTCACCCTATACACAGTTCTTCTTACACACTCACTTCTATTATGTTTGTTTTCTATATTGATTTCATATTTAATAATTAAATCTTATTAGGAAGAAACATCTTTCATGTTTTATACCTCTAATAACTTGGAATTTTTTTTACAACATAAATACCCTTTTCTCTTTATATCTTTATCCAAAACCCAACAAGACAACTGAAACATAACTTTATTAACTGATACTCAATTTAACAATTAACTATCTAACATATTCCTTTTCATTCCACTGTCATGGACTTCCTTCATCCAACCTCCATTTAATCCTCTTTGTGCATCAGTCTTTGTCACACTCATCCACACCAAGCACATTGGTGGACTTAGCTATGCTCTCTTGTAATGAGACAAGAGTACTTGTCATAAAACCCAATTTTACAAAAGTTATTCTTTATGCTAAAATAATGGCATGTCATAAAACCCAATTTTATAAAAGTTATTCTTTGGTGGCATCTTATTTATTTATTATGACTCTTTCTCATCTCTTCCAATGTGGCTTTTCACTTGTTGTAATTGTTATAGTGTCATCTAACACTTCACCTTCTTCCATTGTACCATAACTATTGTAACAATCTTCTATTTGCATTTTCCATGCGTGTCTAATTTCTTTTATCAACCTTCCTACACACGTTCACTACCGTGCATGTTAGCCACACTCTCCATGCACACACACTATCATGCACTTGAATTATAGGTGGCACACCTAACTTATTTTGTTTGCTCTCCCATTCCGTGCATTTCTTGTGCATATGCTCACCCTATACACACTTATTGTTACACACTCACCCTTATTATGTTTGTTTTCTATTTTGGTTTCATATTTAATCATTAAAGCTTATTAGGAAGACACCTCTTTCATGTTATATACCTCTAATAACTTGGAATTGTTCTTACAACATAAATACCCTTTTCTCTTTACATCTTTATCCAAAACCCAAAAAGACAATCGAAAAATAACTTTATTAACTGCTACTGAATTTAACAATTAACTATATAACACACTCTTTTTCAATCCATTGTCATGTACTTCATTCATCCACCCTCCATTTAATCCTCTTTGTGCATCAATCTTTGTCACACTCATCTACACCATGCATGTTGGTGGACTTAGCTATGTTGTCTTGTAATGAGACAAGATGACGTATCATAAAACCCAATTTTATAAAAATTATTCTTCATGATAAAATAATGTATGTCATACTCCTATAATGTTTATGGCCATACAAAGATCATGTAAGCAAGTTGGAAACCTTAATCTTACGATGACACGTGTCCATTTGTCTGTGGCAGCCTATACAAATATAAGACTATGAAATTAAATTTAAAAAAACTCAATAAAAGAAATTAAAGAAATGAGAATCTTATGTTAAAGAGAACAACAACTAATGTCATCACTTGACCAGGAGTCCATTAAGGAGTCCACTATTGTGACAATCTTCTATTTGCATTTTCCATGCATGTCTAATTTCTTTCATCAACCTTCCTCAAATTGCTCCTCTGTCACACACCCTCACTACCATGCATGTTAACCACACTCATGCTTACACTATCATGCACTTGAATTATAGGTGACACACCTAACTTATGTTGTGTTCTCTCCCCCTCCATGCATTTCTTGTGCATATGCTCACCCTATACACACTTCTTGTTACACACTCACTTCTATTACATTTTTTTTCTATATTGATTTCATCTTTAATCATTAAATCTTATTATGACAAGACCTCTTTCATTTTTATACCTCTAATAACTTGGAATTGTTTTTACAACATAAATACCCTTTTCTCTTTATATCTTTATCCAAAACCCAAAAGACAATCGAAACATAACTTTATTAACCGCTTCTCAATTTAACAATTAACTATCTAACACCCTCCTTTTCATTCCATCGCCATGCACTTCCTTCATCCACCCTCCATTTAATCCTCTTTATGCATCAATCTTTCTCACACTCATCTACACCATGCACGTTGGTGAACTTAGTTATGCCATCTTGTAATGAGACAAGATGACGTGTCACAAAACCCAATTTTATAAAAGTTATTCTTTATGTTAAAATAATATATGTCATACTCCTATAATGTATATAGTCATACAAAGATCATGGAATCAAGATGACAACTTTAATCTTACAATGCCACTTGTCCATTTGTAAGTGGCAGCCTATAAGAATATAAGACCATGAAATTCAATTAAAAAAACTCAATAAAAAAATTAAAGAAATGAGAATCTTGTGTTAAAACAAACGACAATTGATGTCACCGCTTGACTGGGAATTCATTGAGGAGTGTGCATCAATGGACAATAGATCCATTGATGTCAGGGAGGTAAGAGTTTTTGACAATAGGTAGGTCAACAAGAGTATCATTTACAAGAGGACCGTCAATGAAAGGATTGTTGACAAAAGTATGTTGACAAAGGAAGCTTCTATGTGGTTTTTCTATGTAGGCGAAGGAGAAGTTGGTGAAGTTGTTGACAATGACTCATACATAAGATATTTGACAGTTACCAAAAAGTGTACGATTAATGACAAAGAAACAACTAAATCATTCCAACAAGTTAATTTTCCATATACTTATGTAATTAAAGTTCRAATTCCAATAATTATCATACACATGCTTCATTTCCTTCCAATCATAAAAATGAATGACTTAAAAACAACAATAAAAAAGTATAATCGTCAAGTTTCCCTCATTACTATCTTCTAAATGCATGAAAGTTAAAATAATCTTTATCAGTTCCTTATTATTAATCTCATCTCATAATCTTCATAATGCCAAATAGTTTGGTAAAAGATCTCCATGTGAACTTACCAATGAAAGGTGTTGGACTTTTGTGTCTTGCTATGCTTCACATCAAATAAGCATCTTGTCCTTCAACTTTATGTGAAAGGTGCTTTTGGCATTTGGACACTTATGCCTTGTTCAATATAACTTGAAATGATTTTATAACACCAAACACTCCAAAAAGATTGATAACACCAAACACTCCAAATCTGTAATCTATACTCTATATACACTTAACATCAAACATCAATATATTAAACAAGGAGACAATAGAAGTAAGTCTTCAGCCACAAAGCCATTAGCCACAAGCCTAAAGACAAGCCCAACTTCTGAGCCCACCAAGCACACTTCTGCTCACCTACAATATATAAGTAAATCATTATTTTATATAATTATATTTTATGATTTTATAAGTAATTAAATATTTATTTTAAAATATAAGTAAATAAACATTCCAAATCTATACTCTATATATATAGTGAACATCAATACATAAATAAATCATTATTTCATATAATTATTTTATGATTTTATAATTAAATATTTATTTTAAAATATAAATACTAAAAATTATAAATTATCTTACAACATCATATAAAAATGTAAAATTAACCTTGCAATTAAGGTGAAATTTAGTGCATAAAACCTATAACTACATTATATAAGAAATTTAGTATATTACACCTATAATTGCCTCATTTTAAGGTATATATATAATATATTTTTATGATTTATAAATTGAAAAAATAAATAATTCACTTAAAATCAAGAAAAATTAAAAAAATTAAATTTATTATTTTCTTTATTTTTTTACATTTTACTTATAACCATTTAAATTAATCTTTAAAATTAAAAATAAATATATTATTATATTAATATTTCTCAAAATTAATTTAATTTATAAAATAAATATCAATATTTTAATTAAAAAATCAACTCAAAATATCAAACAACTTCCCAAATATTCAATCATAGAGTTACAAATATAAAGACCCAACACACCTTTCAATGTGATATGTTCCAAGGTTGATATCACTAAGTAAACTTATGATTACATATAGATAAGTAAACTTATGATTACATATAAAAATAATAACCTTTGATTTCATACAAATTGAAACATGTGTGAAAATTAAATAAGTTTGATTATATGTAAAAAATACCTTTAATTCCATACTAAACAAAAAACATGTGGAATCACAAGGGGCCATAGGTAAAGGGGTTTGTTGGGCTCTTAGTATTCAATTTTCACTGTTTATGCAAGAAATCACCTTGTGGGCAAGTGGAAGAACATAGTGACAAAAAACCATGTGGGTCTATGCTATAAGTGGAAGATCACATAGACGAAAAAAACATATGGGTTTATAGTGTAAGTTCTACAATCATAAAATAAAATTACAATTATAAACATAAAATATTTTTTTTTAAAGAATGATAAATTTTAACATTAGATTATCATAATTTTAATTTATATTATTATAATCTAATTTCAATTTAATATGAGAAGTTATAGATATTTTAATATTATGTATTTAATCATTATATTTTATATTTATGATTGTTATTTATGTAATGTGTTAGACATTATTATTATTTAATAAATAAAATTTCATTTTATATCAATTAAAATATACATTAATTCATTAATAATTAAAGTTTTATTTTATATTAATTAGAAAAAGGATGTATAATTACGTGTACACTTTACGTTACATGATTGGAAAGATCTTAGCATATGTGTGTTATATTCCTAATTACATTAGTAAATTAAAATGGTAAAACTCGTGAAGTTCAACCTAAAGAGTTAATTTTTTTTTTTTTTAATTAATAATTAATTATTGTAATGTAAAAAAATATATTAATATATTTTATTTTAATTTCAAACTTTTTAAATCACAATAAGTTGATATTTAGGTTTTAAAAATATAAAAATTGACGTTTAATAGATTGATATAGTGATAGAGTGCAACATGGCTAAACGTGATTATTTCAAGTTACTCTCAAAGTGTAATATGGTAATTTAATTTGCAACTACCAAGTTAGCACAAAGATCTACATTGTAAGTTTATTTTCATTAATACATAGAGAGACCATAAATTATTTGTAAGTTTATTCTCATTAATAAATTATTTGTAAGTTTATTCTCATTAATACATGTAATTAATACATGTAGAGACCATAAATTAGCCAATTTTTTTTAACAAAAATGGTTAATTTATATTAAAAAAAAGTGTTGAAGTAGAGGTTGAATCAATAAGGAGATATAAGGAGTTCAAAAATAAAAGCTAGTTGTTTAACAATAGAGATTTCATTTTCTGGCTATACACAATTTCCTACTTTATTATATGATAGAGTGTCTCTTTGCCAAGTGTAAATTCTAACATAAGAGTGCAACAAAAATATGACTTTACATATCATAAAAACATGTTTATTTTAATTTGAGAGTAGTATCTACTATCTAGTCATGGTTTGTTTTCATTGGTTGTTCTGCTTCGACCTGATGTTGTTGGTCCACTTCTTGAATTTTTGATCCATGAGAGGAGATTGGTGATGGTACATTTGCTTGATTTTGCAGCCATTGTTGTCTAATTTCTTGATTTTATTGACAAAGGGCCTGAATTTATCTTTTCTTTCTGTTCACAACTCTGAGTATGATGCAAGTCTCTTGATTTTGTTTATGTATATGATCTTCTAGCTTCACTTCAAGATGATCTATCTTGACCTTATGCGCATCCAATTCACATCTTTGTTCTCTTAGGTCGGCCTACAAATCCCGCAACGTACAAACATAGTAATGGCAAGGGTCTGGGTCGCGACGCCAAGTTGCATTCTCAGACATCTTGTTCACCAAGTTGATTACAAGTTTTTCCAACCTATGAAGAAAGTTTGAAGCACAAGCACACATAGTGGAAACACACTTCTCGTCGAGAATGCAATGGTTAAATCCCATGGTGAAGCAAGATGGTTCATGAATCAAACGAAGGATCCACATACGGTCTTTGTGTGTGAGCTGATGTGGGAGGGGAGGGACGTAAATCCCACATCATGAAGCCATCATCACTCTGAGTAGGATATAAATGTAAGTTAGGGAGAGGATGTGCATGTACCAGGCAATGAGTGTTGACAAGAGAGGAGGACAATGTTGAGTCATGCTATAAGGAAATGATGTGTGCTTCATGATTGATAAGAGGAGTGCTCGAGGACCACCTTTAACCACGTTTCTTGTGTTTGAAATTTCCCCCATTGTTTTAGTATTTATACTTGCTTTGGGTTGGATCCACGATTTCATATAGATTCTTGAATTTTTATAAGGTAATCCTGCCACATTATCAAATTAGATGGACATAAAGAACATCGTTAACTTTAAGTTGCCCCTACTCGATGGATTGGGCTGATTTTCACTCGTTGTAATTGCTATAGTGTCATCTAACACTTCGGCTTCTTGCATTGCACCATAACTATTGTAACAATCTTATATTTGCATTTGTCATGCATGTCTAATTTCTTTCACCAACCTTCCTCAAACTCTTCCTTTGTCACACGTGCTCACTATCATGCTTGTTATCCACACTTTCCATGCATACACACTATCACACACTTGAATTATAAGTGGCACACCTAACTTATATAGTGTGCTCTCCCCTTCCTTTCATTTCTTGTGCATATGCTCACCCTATATACACTTCTTGTTACACACTCACTTCTATTATGTTTGTTTTCTAAATTGATTTCATCTTTAATCATTAAAGCTTATTAGGAAGACACTTATTTCATGTTTTATACCTCTAATAACTTGGAATTGTTTTTACAACATAAATACCATTTTCTCTTTATATCTTTATCTAAAACCCAAAAAGATAATCGAAACATAACTTTATTAATTGCTACTCAATTTAACAATTAACTATCTAACACACTCCTTTTCATTCCATTGTCATGCACTTCCTTCATCCACCCTCCATTTAATCCTCTTTGTGCATCAATCTTTGTCACATTCATCTACACCATGCACACTAGTGGACTTAGCTATGATGTATTATAATGAGACAAGATGATGTGTCATAAAGCCTAGTTTTATAAATGTTATTCTTTATGTTAAAATAATGTATGTCATACTCTTATAATGTATATGGTTGTACAAAGTTCATGGAAGCAAGCTCATAACTTTAATCTTACAGTGACACGTGTCCATTTATCAGTGGCAACCTATAAGAATATAAGACCATGAAATTAAATTAAATAAAAACCAATAAAAAAATTAAAGAAATGAGAAGCTCGTGTTAAAGGGAATGACAACTGATGTCATCACTTGACCAGGAGTCCACTATTGTAACAATATTCTATTTGCATTTTCCATGCATGTCTAATTTATTTCATCAACATTCCTCAAACTATTCCTCTTTCACACACGCTCACTACCGTGCATGTTAGCCACACTCGCCATGCACACACACTATCATGCACTTGAATTATAGTTGGCACACCTAACTTATGTCGAGTGCTCTCCCCTTCCGTGCATTTCTTGTGCATATGCTCACCCTATACACACTTATTGTTACACACTCACTTCTATTATGTTTGTTTTCTATATTGATTTCATCTTTAATCATTAAAGCTTATTAGGAAGACACGTCTTTCATGTTTTATACATCTAATAACTTGGAATTGTTTTTACAACATAAATACCCTTTTCTCTTTATATCTTTATCCAAAACCCAAAAAGACAATTGAAACGTAACTTTATTAACTACTACTCAATTTAATAGTTAACTATCTAACACACTCCTTTTCATTCCATTGTCATGCACTTCCTTCTTCCACCCTCCATTTAATCCTCTTTATGCATCAATCTTTGTCACACTTATATACCCCACACATGTTGGTGGACTTAGCTATGTTGTCTTGTAATGAGACAAGATAACATGTCATAAATGTCAATGTTTCATGGAAACCTTCATAAGAGACCTAGCTAAAGCAAATACAAACAAAGATTATTAAGAAAAGGATGAGAGATTCAATATGGAAGAACGAGAAAATATATTCACACTACTCCAATGAGATAATCAATAATTGATACAATGAATGAATGATATACACTCATATAGGAAAAATCATTCCATAATTAAGAAAAGCGAACAAGCAATGAGCTTTTGTTAGGAATACATGCATGCATAATAGTGATGGTCTAAAATAGAACTTGCTCCAGTTAACTACCACTGAACTAATGAATCGAAAATAGAAATATCTCCAACAATAAAACCCAATTTTATAAATGTTATTCTTTATGTTAAAATAATGTATGTCAAAGGGACGATGGACGCTCCGGCTTCACGGTGTCTCTGCGGCTAGGGTTAAACCCTAGCCGCCTTCCTTTCTACAGCTCGGCCTCTTGGCCGCAGCTGCTCTCTCTTCAATGACCTCAGCCCTCTCATCAATGGCGGCTTCCCCCCACAGACCAGGATGCAACGACTCCGCCCAACTTGGTTTTGTTGCTGCTCAGTCATGCGCGGCTCCTCTCGCCCCCGACCCTCCGGGTAGCGTCCCAACAACCTACAGTGATGCTGTTAAATCACAAATCTCAGTTCGCTCCTTCCCATCTGTCTCGTGCTCGGTTAAAGAAGCTCCAACGATCTCTCTTCTCATGGGCCAGGAAGCTGAAGAAGAGGAAGATTACTTCCGGGAAAATGCTTTAATCTGCCAGTTCAATGGACTGTGGCCGCGGCTTGTGGATCTTAATGGTTGGATCACAACCCACTGGAAGCCTCTCATCAAGGAAGATTTGTTCATCCACCCCTGCTCAAAGGGTTTCTTCATTGCAGAGTTTGATCTTGCAGTAGATCGGGATTTGATCCTAGCCTCTTGCCCCTGGTTTTGGGGAAACTCAGGTTTGTGCATGATGGTTTGGACTCCTTGCTTCAATCCTCTGACTGTTGTTCTCTCTTCTGCTCCAGTTTGGGTCAGACTTCCGAATCTTCCCTTGCAATTTTGGGGTGAAACTTCTCTTCGAGATATTGGATCAGCATTAGGAAAGTATCATTTTGCAAGCAAAGAAATTAGAATTCATAGCACCTCCTCATATGCCAGGATATGCGTGGAAATGGATTTTAGCAAAGGGTTTCCAGCAAAAATTATTTTGGGTTGCAAAAACTACTCCTGGACCCAAAAGCTAGACTATGAAAGAATCTCACTGCGTTGCAGGGCTTGTTTCGAAACAGGGCACATAGCAGCTCAATGCACTAAGGGAAACATGAAAGCGGGAAATCAACAATGCAAATCAACCTGGTGGGAAGGCTCCAACGAAGATCATCAACTAATTATTACAAACATCCGAAAATCTCCTCCAGAACCAGACCCTTTGAGCCTTGTTTCCAAAGGTACGTCTACTCAGGAGACACCTCCGAATCACTCCAAGAACGTCCCTCAATTGAAGAGTCAAGACTCAACCTCTCTTGATCCAGGAATAGAAAGAATTAAGGCTTCAGACATTCCTGATACAAGAACAGAAAGCAAGGCTCTCTTCAACCACCCACCTCCTTCAAGTTGGGCAGACGAGGCCGATAAAGACGATAAAGATGAAGCATCATTGACATCCCCAAAGAAAACAAGTCCCCCGGATCAGGAAAATATGGGGATAATTGAATCAACAACAACACCACTACCTGCCAAAGAAGCTTGGACAATAGTTGAGAAGAGGAAAAAGACACCACCAGAAATGCAACCAATGATGACCAGAAGTCGATCTGGAAAGAAAAAATAATCATGAGTTACTTTTGTCAACTTTTAGGCCGTCAATTTGTCCGAATTTATTCATTGCTGGAACATAGGCTGAAACAGTGCTGTAATAGATGCTGAAATCACAGTGCTGGAACACATGCTGAAACACTGCTGGAACACATGCTGAAACACCACTGTAACAAATGATGAAACAGTGCTGAGACAGATGCTGAAACAATGCTGAGACTTATGCTGAAACAATGACTAGAGTTTCGGCACTTAAATTTAATCCAGTTCTATTAGAAGACGCACAGGAACTAGTTCAGTGCACTAGTTTATAGCTATAGAAGTAGAATGGTTCAGAAAGGCAGACCCGAAGAAATTCGAGGCCATTTTCTAATCGGATTTGTGGCTAGTCCACCCCATTAATATAATCTATAACCATTTCTGTTAAAAAAAATAAAAATAATGTATGTCATACTCTTATAATGCATACGGCCATACAAAGATCATGGAAACAAGCTGTCAACTTTAATCTTATGATGAAACACGTCCATTTGTCAGAGGCAACCTATAAGAATATAATACCATGAAATTAAATAAAAAAACTCAATAAAACAAATTAAAGAAATGAGAATCTTGTGTTAAAGCGAACGACAACTGATGTCATCACTTGACCAAGAGTCTACTAAGGAGTTCACTATTGTACAATATTCTATTTGGATTTGCCATGCATGTTTAATTTCTTTCATCAACCATCCTCAAACTCTTCCTCTGTCACACACGCTCACTATCGTGCCCATTGGCCACACTTGCCATGCACACACACTATCATGCACTTGAATTATAGGTGGCACACCTAACTTATGTTGTGTACTCCCCCCTTCCCTACATTTCTTGTGCATATGCTCACCCTATACACACTTATTGTTACACACTCACTTCTATTACATTTGTTTTCTATATTGATTTCATCTTTAATCATTAAATCTTATTAGGAAGACGCCTCTTTCAAGTTTTATACCTCTAATTATAACTTAGAATTGTTTTTACAACATAAATACCTTTTTCTCTTTATATCTTTATCCAAAACCCAAAAAGAGGATTGAAACATAACTTTATTAATTGCTTCTCAATTTAACAGTTAACTATCTAACACCCTCCTTTTCATTCCACTATCATGCACTTCCTTCATCCACCCTCCATTTAATCCTCTTTGTGCATCAATCTTTGTCACACTCATCTACACCAGACACGCTGGTGGACTTAGCTATGTTGTCTTCTAATGAGACAAGATGACTTGCCATAAAACCCAATTTTATAAAATTTATTCTTTATGTTATATGCGATACTCCTATAATGTATATGACCTTATAAAGATCATGGAGGCAAGCTGACAACTTTATTCTAATAGTGACACTTGTCCATTTGTAAGTGGCAACCTATACGAATATACAACCATGAAATTAAATAAAAAAAACTCAATAAACAAAATTAAAGAAATGAGATCTTGTGTTAAAACGAACGATAATTGATGTCATCACTTGATTGGGAATTCATTGAGGAGTGCACATCAATGGACAATAGATCCATTGATGTCGAGGATGTAAGAGTTTTTGACAATAGGTATGTCAACAAGAGTATCATTTACAAGAGGACCGTCAATGAAAGGATTGTTGACAAGAGTATGTTGACAAAAAAAGCTTCTATGTGGTTTTTCTATGTAGGCAAAGGAGAAGTTGACGAAGTTGTTGTCAATGACTCATACATAAGATATTTGACAATTACCAAAAAGTGCACGATTAATGACAAAAAAACAACTCAACCATTCCAACGAGTTAATTTTCCATATATTTATGTAATTAAAGTTCGAATTCCAATAATTATCAACCACATACTTCATTTACTTCCAGTCATATAAATGAATTACTTAAAAACAACAATAAAAAAATATAATCATCAAATTTCCCTCATTATTATCTTCTAAATGCATAAAATAATCTTTATCAATTCCTTATTATTAATCTCATCTCATAATCTTCATAATGCCAAATAGTTTGGTAAAATATCTCCTTGTGAACTTACCAATGAAAGGCATTGGACTTTTGTGTCTTGCTATGCTTCACATCAAGTAAGCATCTTGTCCTTCAACTTTATGTGAAAGGTGCTTTTGGCATTTGGACACTTATGCCTTGTTCAAAATGATTTTATGAGGTTCTTGTTTATATCTTTAACACGACGTGTCGACAAAAACTAATGGGGTACAAAAGTATTATCATGTATGATATTTTTACATGTATGGATGAATGGGGTACAAAATATTATCATGTATAATATTTTTACATGTATGGATGAGGGAGATGGTTAAAAGTAGCATGAACATTGAAATTGAATTTATATGAGAAATGAGTATCTAAGAAACGAGTGAGTGTGAACACTGTGGTAAATGTAATATAAAAAAATATGATTAAAAAAAAATATAACGAAAATAACTGTGATAGAAAAAAATATACAACATAGATTAGGAAGATAAGTGTGAAAAAACATACAATAATTAAAGACAAAATACATACATGATATCAATAAGGAGTACAACATTGATAAAGTGTGAAAGTGTATGAATGTTAATGGAAGGGAAGTATGTATATAATAATGTGATGGTGAGGGAACGAGACACACATATCACATCAACCAAGAGCATGGCATTGATAAAATGTGAAAGTGTGTGGTTGACAATGGAGGGGAAGTATGTATAGAGTAATGTGATGATGAGGGAACATGTTGGATATGAAGAAATAGTGAGAAAGTTGAGATGCCAACAAAGGATACACTCCAAATTTGTAATCTATATTTTATATATACTAAATATCAATAAACATCAATACATAAACATAAGTAAATCATTATTTCATATAATTATTTTATGATTTTATAAGTAATTAAATATTTATTTTAAAATATATATATTAAAAAAGTTATAAGTTATCTTAGAACATCATATAAAAAATTTGAGACTAAACTTGCAAGTAAGGTGAAATTTGGTGCATTACACCTTTAACTACATCATATAAAAAATTTAGTACATTACATCTATAATTACTTTATTAGAGTATAAAATAATTAATTTATAAATTCAAAATATAATATAATATTTTTTTTTGAGACTAGCGGAATCAATAAACACGTGATTGTGTTATCCAACTGTGTTACTATTATAATCTCCAGAAATACCCACGATACTCCATACATAACACACAGAATAAACCGAGATTTCAAACAAATAATTTTACATAACAAAGTGCCTGCCCTATCCCCACAAGTAATATGATTACATTATATATATATATATATATATATTATTTTTATGATTTATAAATGATGAAAAGGCAAATCATTAATCTTCATTATTGATCGTCATTATTGACTGTAGAAAAAAAATAAAGTTATTATCTTTTTATTTTTATTTTTTTCTATATTTAACTTATAACCACTTGAATTAATCTTCAAAATTAAAAATAAATATATTATTATATTAATATTTATTAAAATAAATTTAATTTATAAAATATATTTTATTTTAAAAAAAAAATCAACGATTATCAAACAACTTCCTATTAATATTTATTAGAATTAATTTAATTTATAAAATATATATATATATATATATTTTTTAAAATCAACGAATATCAAACAACTTCCTAAACACTCAATCATAGAGCTACAAATATGAAGACTCAACACACCTTTCAATGTGATATATTCCATGGTTGATATGGGTAAGTAAACTTATGATTATATGCAAAAATAACCTTTGATTCCATACAAATTGAAACATGTGTAAAAATTAAGTAAGTTTCATCATATGTAAAATAATATTTAATTCCATCCCAAACAAAAACATGTGGAATCAGAGGGGCCATAGAAGGGTTTGTTGGGCTCTAAGTGTTCAATTTTCACTGTATGTGCAAGAAATCACTGTGAGCAAGTTGACAGAAAACCATGTGGGTCTATGCTGTAAGTGGAAGATCACACAAACACAAAAACCATGTGGGTTTATAGTGTAAGTTTTACAATTATAAAAATAAAATTATAATTATTAAAATAATATATATTTTTAAGAATGATGATTTCAACATTATTATGATTTATGAGAAATTATCAATTTTTTTTTATATTTATATTTATGATTGTTATTTATGTAATGTAATTTATATTTATGATTGTTATTTATGAAATGTATTATATGATTGGAAAGATCTTGATGTATGTGTGTTACATTTATAATTTACTAATGATAAAAAAGCTCTGCTTCAACATAATGATAAAAAAGCTCTGCTTCAACATAAAGATGTAGTTTTTAATTTTTTCCAATTAATAATTAATTACTATAACGTTAAAAAATATTATTTTCTAAAGAAATTTTGAGATAAWTTTTTTTAATATTTTTTTATGATTTATGAATAGTAAACAGGGAAATCATCGATTCCGAGAGTGAGGACATCGAGTGGGACCCAACAAACTCAATAAAATGGTTGACTATGAACTTGACCCTCAGACTCTTTACATTATAACCACAACACTCATCAGCGCAAGCTACAATGTCAACAAATCTATTAATATAATCTATTTTAATATCAAATATTTTAAATGATAATAGGTTGATATTTAGTTTTTTCTAATCTTTTTGGAAGTTTAATAAATTGAGATAGTGATAGAGTGCAACATGGGTAGACACGATTCTCTAAAACTACTTTCAAAGCCTAATATGGGTAATTCACTTTGCAACTATTGAGTTGATACAAAATCTACTTTGAAAGTTTATCCTCATTAATACATACAAGACTATAAAATCATATTACACATAATAATAATAATCTATTTTATAGTCACAACATAGCTAGATGTCAAATTTAAGTATAAAACCTTCTTATGTGTGGGAAGAGGAACCTCCTTTACGTAGTGATTTTATTGTTTAGTTTACGATGGTGTGCATATCTTATCCCCAAATTCAAACTTGTGATTTTCAAGAAGGAAACACGTTTTTAACCATTAGGCCCACTCATGTTGTAAAACATCTAATTATGTAAAGACACATTTACACACATATTTACACCTTTGCTACAATGCTTTGTAATGACTTTCGATTGCCTTTCTATGACTCTACAAAAGCATTGGTTCCATACTCAACAAAACCCAACAATGCATTGACTTACACTCCACCAAACCGGCAACAAACCTCTTTGGTGACATCTTATTTATTATGGCTCTTGCTTACCACTTCCTATGTGGCTTTTCACTCAATGTAATCATTGTAGTGTCATCTAACACTTTACCTTCTTGCATTGCACCATCACTGTTGTAACAATATTCTATGTACATTTTCCATGTGTGTCTAATTTCTTTCATCAGCCTTCCTCAAACTCTTCATCTGTTAGACACACTCACTACCATGCATATTAGTCACACTCGCAATGCAGACACACCATCATGTATTTGAAATACATGTGGCACACCTAACTTATGCCATATACTCTTCCCGTCTATGCATTTCTTGTGCATACACTCACTCTTCACGCTTCATATTACACACTCATTTCATTTAAGTTTGTTTTCTATATTGATTTCATCTTTAATCATTAAAACTTATTAGAAAGACACCTCTTTCATATTTTATACTTCTAATAACTTGGAATTGTTTTTACAACATAAATACCCTTTTTTTTATATCTTTATCCAAAAACTAAAGAGACAATGGAAACATAACTTTATTAAGTGCTACTTAATTTGACAGAAAGAAGAAAGAAATAAATTATTTTAAGGTCCACGAGGCTAACAATAGCCTATGGGACAGATCGCCTCACACACTGATTTCTGCATTTCAACCCTTTTTCTGTTCAACTTGATGATGAGCTCCCCCAATTTCTCCACTGTCCCCTCACTAAATAGATTATCCCAAGAGCTTACTATCAAGATGCTTACATAGCTGTCCCTACTGTCTTTGAAGACTTCACATTCTAAAATGAAATGTTTTTCTGTTTCCACTTTTTTGGAGGTGCAAAACATACACACCCTTTCTTCCCAAACTTCCTTTAATCTTTGAAACAACACCCAATTTTACAACGAAATTAATGAAAATTGATTCTTAATTAAACAATAAACATTTTGGTTCTCCACTCCTTTTCGTTCCATCATGGAGTTCCTTTACCCACCCTCCATTTAATCCTATTTTGCATCCATCTTTGTCACACTCATGTACACCACACACTTATGCACTTAGCTAGGCTGTCTTGTAATGAGACAAGATGACTTGTCATAAAACCCGATTTTATAAAATTTATTATTTATATTAAAATAATGTAGGTCATACTCCTATAATGTAGAGGACCGTACAAAGATCATGGAATCAAGTTGGCAATTTTTATCTTATGGTGACATGTGTTCATTTGTCAGTGGCAACGTAATACAATATAACACCATGGAATTAAATTAAAAAACTCAATAAAAAAATTAAAGAAAAAGAGAATCTTTGTGTTAAAGCGAACGGCAGCTGATGTCATCCTTGACTGGATGTCCACTAAGGAGTGCGCATATTTTGAGATTGGGCAGTCCCGAGTCCGTGGGATCACGTGGACGTGCACGATATTTAACTAAGTTCTCTCTATGTATTCATCAGCGAAGCTGCTGTGAAATTTTCTTCGAGCTTCGAGGGTTTGTTATTGAATGGTTCTTTGCATGGTAGTGGTCTGAAGGGAACCCTTCATTGATCGATCGTGGAGCGAATGTTGGCCCTAGAGCTCGTGCGTTCGATTCGCTTGAAATCGACGGTTTTTTTATTGGTTATTTTTGGTCTCCATCTGCGGATTCTACTGTAACATATTGTCGATAAAGAGGAAAGCTTCGAATTGAATGTGTTCTTTGCGATTTCGCTGCGGTTTCCCCGGATTCGGCGTTCTTGTGCGGTAGGTGTAGCGAGATTGGAGCGCAGGGCGTGGCGTGTTTTTCTGCCGGACGAATTTGGAAAAATGTGGCGATGAAGGCCGGTGTGTCGGAATAAGGCTATTTTAGGAGTCGTTCAACGGTCGGAGGTTTGGCCTTGCGAGGTTCGTGGGAGCAAATGAGTAGGGGAGGGCCTCCCGAACCCTTGGATTTCTTCATCTGGACTTCCGAGGTACTGCGTTGCTTCTTTTTGAAATTTCCATTCCACGGTTTGCTTTTATTGTGCTGGAACGTTTATAGGAGCAAATTATTTGTAGGAATTACAGCAAGGCGAGCTCCGTGTACGGTGGTGTGTTGAGTTTTTTTTTTTCAACTCATATTATTATTTTATTTTACGACATGTATTGATCAGTCCCCGATTTGGTTTGCTCATTTTCGGCAAATTGTGATCCTTGTTTTTCTTTCTTTGGGATATTTAGGGCTGCTGTTGGCGATTTCTCGCTTAGTATGCTTTCAAATGTCAATTTTGGCATTTTGATGTATTTTTTTATCCTGCAAATCGTGAAATTTTTTTTAGATCGTTTACGTTTCTGAATGTTGTCAAATTTTGCTATTTTGATGTATCCATTATCTTTCTTGAGTTTTCATGGCTTCTGATGCTTTACTTAGCTTTGCTGGAGATGCACTAGGCAGATTCCCATTGGGTATTGTATTCATGTACTTTTTCAAGTCACATTGGCCATTTTTGACCACCAGTGGACACCAATATAAAAATCAAATCAAATTGAATTAAATTTGTATATGCTTCTATGAAATTAGGATTTTGTAGACCAATTCCTGGTTTTCCAGATCGCACAAGTTTGTCTGCAGTGCTGGTTTCTGTTGTGTTGTTTTGTGTCAAGCTGCGGTGTCTGTGTTCCCATGGAAAATTAGTTATGTCGCCTTTTGGTTCATAAACGCTGTGTACCTGAAATCAGGGGCTGTGGCTATAACGCCCAACACCTTATTTTGCCAAGGATGCCTTCATTAAAGGAACACTGAAATTTTGCAGGCTCAAATAATCAAATACCATAATAATCTCAACCAGATTGGACATATTCACCTATGAGATTGATTTACATGCTGTATTATTCAAAGAACAGATTTTTAACCCATCTGAACCAAACTTCCAATCACTCATTGGTGCAAAGTTAATATCGATTTATTGCTTGGCAACACATTAGGGACTGCCCACAAGATTTGAATCTCCCTCTGGGCATAGCAAACAGCCCTTTCTCAAAGTTCAACTATAGGTCAATGGATGACAATTTGCTGTTTTTAATGTTTGAATCATTATAAAATCGCCAGACCTGACACCATTGGAGTTTCTGCATGTCAGAAAGTTGAATAAATCTGTATACTTTCTAGGAGTTTCTTCTTCTCCATCGTGAACAGCAGTGTGTATTTTTTCCTGCATATGCTGTAATGCTTGATATTTTGTGTTAGACTGTTAGTTTTGTGAAGCGTAAGACATTTTTATTTTGAGTTGCATAGCAGAAGATTTATTGAGAAGCCCAACTTGTTCAAGAGATTGGTCCAAATACGACTCTCTATGAGGCCAAAGAGTAAGAGTTGACTCGTACTCAAGAAAAACTTGGGAATTCTCAGGAAATTAGAAAATAAAAAAATACACTAAATTTCTGAAAAAAGAGATTCTTCTTTAATATGAAAGTTTATAATGTCCACATGATGCATATTTTCCATACTTTTTTTTAAAGCACATAAATGATACCACCTACTACAAAACGCCATGGATTTTAGACAACTGACAGGTCTGCTTAGTCTACTGTGAATTCGGGTCAGAAAAATAAGCAAATTGAGTGCTTTCTGTTGTTTTTTTCTGTGTATTTACATAGATAGATGATCGAGTCTGATTGGTTGAGTAAATCTGACTCGTTTGACTTGCAAGTCCAAGACTGGGAGGAGCTGGCTCCACTTTATTTCTTCAGAGCACAGTCAAATTCAAGAGTCGACTTGGACTTGGAAATTGAAGAGTCTGGTAATATCAAGATTCCATTTGTGACCTCCATGGGCATTGAAAAGATACAATGAAATTGAACACAAGATCTGGATTCTGTAGTTCAATGCATGTGAGCAAGTATGCGTTTGTATATAAGCAATGTTCTTCTAATTGTTCTCTTCAGATAAAAGGCCCCAACATTATGTCAGGAAAACATAGAAAGAACATTAAATTACACTGGGTTTCTGTTATGAACGTAATTTTATAATTTGAACTGTAACTGAAAAATATAATATGAATCTGCTATCAATTGGGGCTCTATTACCACTGTTATGAGCCAACACTGAAACCTGCTAAGAGAGCTGAAATCTGAAAAATCTGAAATCTGGAAATAGATCTGAGAATCTGGATACTAAAGCAACCCTAAATTAGGAAACTAACAGGGCAATTAACTGCAGCAAAATTCACCAGTTTTTAGGAGTACTAACAACAAAGAGATGAAATATAGTAACAGTGGCAAAATACCAGAGATTTCTGTGAGAACTGAACACAGACTTCGAATAACAGAAGTAAATCTTAGCAGGAAATAGTTTGTAGCTGAACATTATATAACCCAGGAAAAAAGTATGTTGAATGGGTGTCAACTTGGGCCAAATCCAACAGCAGCAGAATATCAGAGATACAGTCAGAACTGAACACAGAATTTGAATAACAGAAGTATATCTTAGTAGGAAATAGTTTATAGTTGAACATCATATAACCTAGGAAAAAGTATGTTGAATGGACATCAACTCAGGACAAATCCAAGCTAGTATGGAGGCTGTTTTTGGCCCAAATAATATCTTCCAAATTAACTGCAATAGCACAGCTCACAGAAAGCCCCACTCTAATGCCCAAGAGCCATTTTATAGCTAGTGATCCCACATTTTTTAGAAAGGAGGAGTTACAATCCTTGATGAGTGACACTTGTGAGTGGGAGTTACTAAACACTGAATACAGGTGGAGTTGCAAAGGATCTCATGAGTGAGAGGGGCATAACTGTGAGAATGCATAACAGGATCCATTCATGCGAGCATGCATTAGTAATATTTTATGCTAAGAAAAGAAAAATAATGCTCCCAAGTATAATGATCACTAACAGAGCGGGCTATTTCTAAATATAGGGGAGGAGAGTTCAACAAACTTATTGGTGGAAGGAAGAACCTTACCACTGGTTGTCGCACTACACGGAGGAGATTGTTACGTCGAGGACAGAGCTGAGTTCTTGGGACCATGAGTTCGCTTTACAGTGTGCCATTTCCCCCGAGGTTCCAGGGGTTGAGGCGAAGGATTATGGAGCTTGTAATCCTTTGTGAAGTGCTCATACTCATTGCAGGCTTTGCATTTAAATGACAACTGCTAATAATCCACATTCTGGAGGTGGGTCCAATTATCTAGCATTAGGTTAACTGGCTCTGAGAGTTCCTTTTCTAGATCCACTTCAATGCAGATTTTGATGCATGTGAACATTTCTTTGGGCTCAGATTTGCCTATGTACATGCCCAGCAAATTACCGATGGCTTCCAGTGACTTGTCATTGCAACATTGTAGAGGGAGATGAGGCAGTTTCACCAAGACTGAAACAGTTGCATTTTTTCAGTTATACACAACTTAGAGTGGAAATACATTCTTATACATCTTGCAAACTTCCTTTTATAGATGAACATTAAATTTTAATAGATGAGCTATGGTGAGGGCAAGTTTGCAGGATGGATATGATTTTTGTTCGGCACGTTTGATTTTTCTAGTTTGAATTGTCTTTGATGGTTATAGCAGATATTTATGACATGCTTCATTTTCATAGTCTCCTAAGCATGGCACAAGTCTATATCTGGTTACTTCTGAAGCCTAGGAAAATTTCTATTTTAGCCAAATTTGACATGTGGAAGTCTTATTCAGGATGTTGGGGTATGGCTGGATGAAATTGGCCTCGGCAGTTACAGACAGATTTTCAAAGAGAATGATGTTAATGGAGAATATCTGGACAGTTTATCAACATTTACCACTGAGCAGATTTTGCGGTTTATTAGGCGGTGTCACATGAAATGGGGGGATTTTATAACTTTGTGCAAAGAACTCCGACATATCAAAGGTTAGCACCATCTGATATTATGTTGACATGTTAAAATTGCACACCCAGGACTGTTGGTCAGCCATTACTAGTTATTTTCCTTTGTTATTATTGCCTACTACAAAGTGAATCTAGGATTGAGAAGCTTTTTATGTCCATATTTTAAGTTTGTTTGATTGGCTGATTCTGATTTACCTGTGTTTTGGGGCATGTGTTGCTTGTTTCACTCCAGTGGCATGCTTGAAAGGTGAGCAAGAAGTTCGTAGGCCTTGGTGGGCTCCCTCCTGCCTCTCAGCAGTTTTTGTCAAGGTTGCAAAGCATAATCGACAGTCTCGAGTTGTGTCATTGAAAGTTGACCCTTGAGACTGACCAAGAAGATATGCTTGGGAAAATTGCTTCACATGGCAAAGGTGTTACTGCATTCGTTAATGTATTCTTTTCATCCTTGTTGCAATCTTCATTTTTCTTTCCAAGGAGGCAATTCTCTATTCATGAATCTCAGATGTGTATAGACTCTAGAGGGACTTCATGCATGTCATATGTCCCCTGATGCTGAGAACAACATATTTACTATTTCCCAGTGAAGCTTAAGTCAATATAAATAGTTGATTTTTCGTGCTCTTCTTTGTTGCACCTTGGATTGTTCTTTTGTTGGAGCGGTTCTAAAAGTGGAGGTATATGCACACTAGAAATAGTGGAATTATGTTTATATTAATGTGACAGGACGAACTTCAACTTATTTGAAGAGAGTCTGATGATCCCGTCTCCAAGATGAGAAAATCAAATGGTTAAGCTTTGTATTATATAGTTCGCCACATTTTCAAATCCATAGCAGACCCGGCCCTTTGTTTGTACCCATGGGCTTGAGTATGTCTTTGACTCTTTTACAAAAGATGACGTAGAAACAAATTTTTACAGGATATCTGTTTAATCAGGGTAAACAATAAATGATTCTTGTGCTTAGTTTTTCTACTGCATTTTAATCACATTTCTCGATGGTGTTTCAATGCTGAAGTTACACACTGCATTTTTTAAACTCAAATGAGACCTGGCACTGGTTTGCCAGCCATAGGCTTGAGTATGCCTTTTCCAAAAGACGTTGAAGTAGAAACTGAGTTTATACATTGTGTTTAACAATTAAAGTCAACTAATAGTAAATGCTTCTAGACTTCAGTGCATTTTTTTTTTACTTCACTTGAAGCTTTCTTGATGGTGTCTCATTACTGAAGATATACATTATTGAGGCAAACTTATTCTTAGTGTATTATACGTTGGAGATTGCAGAGATTCGTCTGCCTATATTTTTCCAATAAATTTCTCACCAATGAATCTTGTACATCAAATCTTTTTAACTGCTGATAAACAAATTATAGAACAATAAATCATAAAATATAACCTTGTTGCACTACATCCATGAGGGAATCTTACTGCGAAAAATCTATATCCAAATTCCTTTCAAGCACTTGCAAGTTTTTGGGTCATAGAGGTCAAGTCAGACACTTAGTTGGCAGAACACCCAGTCCTGTAGCGGTCCAAGCTATAGAATTATTATTTCGACATGGAGTTTTTTTATGCATAGGCTTCACTTTTTCTTCTCATGAATATCGTGCAGTTAATGTTTAATCATAATGCCTAGAGGCATTCAAGATGTATCACTCTCAAAAATTACTAAGTCATACCATGTCCTCTCTTTTGATGTTGTTGCAAGTTGCTGAGCTTGTATTAACATTGAAGCTAACAAATAGTAGCTTCAATAACGTATAGCTCCAGAGTCCAAATACGGTAAAAGTTTTAAATCTAACAGAAAATGGTTAGCTACTGTGACAGACTGTAAAGTATAGCTCCAAATACGTGGAAGGATCTGAATTAACACACAAGTCTAGATGCTTCTTGGTGGCCTGATTCCTCTGCTTTTTATATCTGCATTTCTCTATTCTAATGATTTCCAGATTTTGACCATGACATTTCTTGTAATTTGTCTCATAATACCTGTACCGGTAAACAGAAGGACAAAATTAGCTGACCAGCTATCCTTGTAAAGGACAGATCATGATGCTGTATAGGAAATCCTATAAACTTTGTACCTGTTTCCAATGGAACTTTCCAAATAATCATTTTGAGAGTTCATGTTCATAACTTTACACACAATGAAAGTCTCTTGTTCAGTGACTGTTCAATTAAATAGCATGCTTACTTTCTCCAGATTTTAACTCTTCCTGTGTTTTCCTGCTATTAGTTATCTGGTACTGGCATAGGTTACCAGAGTGCATAATTACTTAGGTCCAATGGCTCTAGATATTTCTCACAATCTTAGAACATAGCTTTCTTGACAGGGAAGACTTTCTTGTCAAAAAATTCTGTGGAATTCAAGTTTTATTTCAGACGTCTTTGACTTTAAAGCTTGAGTGAGGTGAATCTATTCCCATCCAAAATGAGCTAAATCTATTATCACCTAAACCTGGGCTCTTGCACTATATAGTATATAACAAGGACCATTGTTCTGCACATAATTCCCTTATTATTATGCGGCATCTTAATCTCAGTAAATAATGACTACATAAATGATAAAAGGACTAACAAGCATGTGTTTGACAATGGTGACAGAATGCATCTTCTTCGCATTAGATGTTTGATGATTTTTTATGATCTTAAGATGGCAAGGTAGTTTCTAGGACTTCTGTTTAATTCTTACTCTGCCTATATAGCTGTATAGACAGAAGGTCCAATCGATGTTATTCATAGGGGTATTTGATATATCTTATTACGATACTAGCTATTAGGATGTGTATGGGTGAAGGGCTCATTTATTTATTTGGCACGAGTCTAGAAGGTTTTGTGGACATCAATTCATCTTCTCAACAAACACTTGGAGTCCTTGGATCGGCAATCATTTTCCTTGAATCGGCAATCATTTGATTCTGGCAGAACTAACTTCCATAAGGTGATAAAGCAGCCTAATTCTTCTTTTTATTAGGCGCTTAAAATGTCTAATCTGCTATATAGCCCTGTTCAGTCACGGTTTGATGCTTGAGTGTAGGGCCACTAGCAGCCCAAACCTACTTAGTCCAATGCACACCAAGTGGACTTGTTTTTTATTTTGTCAAGCCATTTGGGGAACATATTTATTGCCCCATCAATACATAGTTTCTAAAAACAGGAGACATTTATTGTAGGGGATTTCAGGAGGAATCTTATTCAGTTAGTTGATAGGGGTTCTGGGCAGGAGGCTAGAAGTCTCTGCTTTTGGTTTTACTGTGATTGCGCTGATAAGCGCATTCTACAGCCCAGTATGAGAGAGATGTGTAATGTAATGTAACATTGATGTCAGCATATGTTGACATTTTTATATGGGAAAGATTACAATACTTATTTTAATATTATATTAATAATATAATATAATGATATGCCAGCCAAATGTAGACAAGCTTAGATCCATTTTAACCCCAAATTTATTGAGTGCCAAGATTTTACACCTCAAGATGGTTTGCAGCTCAAGGGATTTGATCCCTCTCGGTGCTTGATAGATCCAGGATTACGACAGATCTCTGGTGTATTTTTCAGGTGGAGGATGGTAAAACACTCTTGGAACTGCTGAAAATCAAAATCTCTGTTTTTGAATTGTTGTTGCTAAAAACCCTATTTTGGAATTAGTGTAGTGGTGATTCTCCATTTATAGGCCGCTGTAACTGTAGAATTTTGCTCTGTGCTGCATTTTTATTTAAAATTTCAATCAACATTTAATGTTTGCAGCGGTTAGCTATGGTTGTGCAAATCATTTGTACGGTTGTACCAGATTTAGTAAAGATAGACAGGTTTGTAGGGCTTCAGTAACAGATTTGCATCAATTTGGCATTAGAGCACAATGTGGCCCAGAGGAGAGTTCAATTTCGTTTGGGATGGAGAGGCAGAAGGAACACAAGATGGGAGAAATATTGGTGAAGAATTTCTCAGGTGGTTAGAAGCACTGGATGCTAGACTGTAGCATGGTGATTTGAAGAGGGACAAGAGAACCATGGAGCTGAAGTTGGGGTAATTGATCCTGTGGAGCACTGATTGAGGCTATTTCTAAGCAAGGGTCAAAAGTCAAGACTAAGGTTTCTGAGTTTAAAGGAGAATTGAATCCAAAACTGTTCGTGGATTGGGTACAAGAATTGGAGAGGTACTATGACATAGCGGGTATGTACATAGCGGATATTGATGAAGATGATCCCAGGAGAGTAAAGTTTGCTGTGGTGAAGATGAAATCACGTGCTGTATTTTGGTGGGATAATCTACAACAATCCAAGAGAAGGCGGACAATGTGTATGAATAGTTGGTAATGCCATTTGGATTGTTTGATGCTTCAAGGACTTTCACATGGACCATGGACGAGGGATTTAGAAATATATTGGCAAATCTGTTCTAGTTTTTTCTGATAATATTTTGATTTTTTTGTGAAAATATGGAAGAACATCTAGAACGATTAAAAATGGTGTTTGGAACGCTATAAACAGAAACATTATTCGTAAATATTGAGAAGAATGATTTCTTTTTAGAGACAAACTAGTAAGTTTTTGGCAATGTAATTTTGGCGGATGGAGTGAACATGGACCTAGAAAAAGTTAAAGCCAACCTTAAATGGCCTACTCTTGAAAGCATAGTGGAGGTGCGGAGTTTTCATGGGTTAGCAAATTTTTATCTAGGATTTCAGTGGCATACGCACTCCATTGACAGATTACACAAGAGGGAAGGTCTCTCTACATGGACTAAAAGCAGCTGATGTAAGCTTTTGAACAACTCTAAAAGGTGGCTGAAAAACCAATCCTTACATTGCAGGATGTTGAAAAGCATTTAACAGTGGAGCGTGATGCTTTAGCTGTAGCTACTAGATGAGTTTTGAGCCCATCAGGCAAACCAATTGCCTTGTTCTGAAAACTTAATGGTGCCAAAAAAGTACAAGATTTATGATAAGGAACTAATGCTATTGTTTAGGCATTAAAAAGGGTGTTGTCTAACTGTTCTACGTTTTGGTCATTTTTACTGGAATCCGGCGACATAAATCTGCACAAAATCACAATTTTATGTTGTTTAAATTGCATCTATGAATGCAGAAATGGACCCAGGGTGTCGAAAAACCCTTGGGGCACTCGGATTACACAGAATTAACCACTCAAATCTGCAGATCCAACAATTTCTTACCGGATTTCGAGAAAAATTAAACAGAAAAGATCCCCGGTAAATGGCCAAAATGTAGAACAGTTGGACTACGACATTAAAAAGTCATGGCATTATCTTCTGCATAAGGTGTTCATCCTACTGACAGAATCATGCTTTGAAATATATACTCTCAATCTATACTGTCCCATAAGCACGTGAAGTGGGTATAATGCTAGCAGAGTTATCCATTTATTGTGTAGTGTAGGAGTGGCAAATCAAATGTAGTGGCAGATGCATTGAGTAGGAGACTCCATCTAGTCGTGATAAGCAATGAGATTGTTGGATTTGAAGAACTGAAGGGAAAATGATTTATATTTTAGTGAAATCTATGCTGTAGTTGTAATTCGCTACACAATAATCTAGTTTATAAAGATTATTAATTTTTGATAAATATTTGTTGGTTGATGGATTTTTGTTTAAAGGACTGCAACTTTGTGTTCCCACTGGGTGTAGAAGGTAGAACTGTGCAGAGAAATGCACTGAAGTGTCTTGAAGGTCACTATGGAAGGGACACAGCTTAGTAAGTGAAAAGTTCTTAGTCACAATGGAGAAAATTTGTAAATAAATGTGCTTCTATTTGCATAGCTTGCCATCTTGTTAAAGGGAGGGCAAGAAAACACTGGATTGCATAAATTCCACTTCTGCAAGAAGGACCTTCGATTGACATCTCCATGGATTTTGTCTTAGGGCCGTCTTATACTCAAAGAAGTAATAATTCCATTATAGTTGTGCACTGATCTTCTAAAATGACACACTTCATTCCATGTAATAAAACTAATGGTGCAAGTAGGTTCATTGATTTGTTTTTCAAAGAAATTGTTCACTTACATTCACTTAAGAAAGACGATCACGAATGACCGCTATACCAAGTATCTTAGTCACTTGTGGAGGACATTGTGAAAAAACTTGATAGTGAGTTGTAGCATAGTTCAATGTGTAACCCCCAAACTGGTGGACAAATGAAAAGTAGTGAATAAGGGCTTGAGCAATGTACTCGGGAGCCTAATTGGCGAGAACACATGGCAATGGGCCTTAGTTTTATCACACTAAGTTTGCTTCTAATTTCAACATCAAAAGGTCTACATGGAAATCCCCTTTTTAGATGTTTATGGAGAAATACCAAAGAAATAGTGGATCTGATTTACCATCCTAAATTGAGGATTTTGTGAAGTGTATGGAAGATGTGCAATGATAGGTTGTTTATGGAGAAATCCCCTTTTTAGATGTTTATGGAGAAATACCAAAGAAATAGTGGATCTGATTTACCATCCTAAATTGAGGATTTTGTGAAGTTTATGGAAGATGTGCAATGATAGGTAGACAAAAATTATATGCAATGCATGAGCAATAGAAGAGGAGCACATTAACATCAAAGCGAAAAAGTGTTTTAAAAGGGTGTTCAAGTCATGGTTTATGTGCCAAGACAGATTTTCTCAGGGTATAGATTGAGGCCAAAAATAATCGTCTTTGCAAAATATTGCAGACAATTAATGAAAATGCATGCTTGATGGGCATTCTTGAAGATTTTAATATCAATCTTATATTTAATGTAGCACACCTATATCCATATTGGGGTTGTGTGGAAGATATTCAAGATGATAGTAGTCAGAGAATGATCTAAACACTTGCCAAAGAAAATGTGGAAGTAGATTGAGCAAGTGGTGGACATCAAGGTTGCTTCTACAAGGTCCAAGGCATATAAAATGTATTTGGTAAAATGGTAAGGTTTGTTGAACTCCTGTAATGCAGGAATCATAGAAGAACTAATGAAAATTTCAGCGAAATCAGTGACGTTGAACTAGGAGGTTCAATTTTTTTAACATAAAGGAAGAATGATACTAGATTGCAGGGCCACCTAACAGCCCAAACCTTGTTACTCTATTACGCACCAAGTGGAGTTGTTTGTTATTTTGTTGGGCTATTTGGTGAAAAGAGTTACAATGGCACCAAAGCATATTTTCTAAACAAGAGAGTACATTTTACTGAATACAAGTGCTTCCGACTGGCATTTTTAGGAAGAATCATTTTCTATCACAGTGACAAATATATTTTGTATTAGAAAATGCTATAGTTGAACCAAACAATATTGTAATGCAAATTTTTAGAGATTGGCCATAGCATGCTAACAAAAATATAGTCTATCATTCAAAAAATCCCTATTATGGACTTTACAATTCCAATGTTTATAGGCTTGGTAGGTGTATTGCCTTACATATTGAAACAACAACAAAACTACTTGACAAAACAAAACAAATATGGTAAAAGAAACTAGAAATTGTGTCCTTGAAATGCTTCAACTTTCAGGCCCACCCGAGTCTTTGGTGTTGCATCCTTGGAGCGCATTTCCACTTCAATGTGAGTTATAGGGTTGACTTCACTTTATTATAAGAACCAAAGAAACCCTAGATAGGGTTACGTTACCAAGAACATGATCTCCATAAACACTGAATGCTATTATTATTGAACAATACAATATTACAATGAGGGTCTTCATTCTTATAAAGAGCTTGAGAGACCAAAACCCTAACCCTAGGGAAAAATCTAAAAGATGAAAACCCTAATCTTTAATCTATAGTCACTAAGGTGACTTATTACACGAGTAAGCCTTATATCTCTAATACCTCTCTATAAGGCATATACTGATGAAAGACAACAAACTGAAATCAAATACATATACTGAATGTAATACACATAAATTGAACACTAAACATCAATAACATCCTTTAGAACATTCTTCTTTGAACACAATTCTTGGACCAATTTGAGCTCCATCAAGTTGCTTCATAACCCTCGTAAAGGTGTAGATGTTCAGTTGAATTGCCGAAATCAATTATTGGACAACAATCCACATGCATGTCATGTAACCTCACTAGTAGACTGCAATCCACATGCATGTCTCTCCAACTAATGAGGGATCTTTCCCTAGATCCACAACTTTAGAACTAACTGGGAAACAATCCATTTTGAGCTGTTAACTGGTCCCTTCCTGTCTTCAAAGCACAGGCTTCCTAAAATGCATGAAATCCCTTTTCTTCATTAGATTCTTCACCATTGTCAACATCTGGTGGATCTTCAATCATAGCTACACTCACTATATGATGTTTATTTTTGGCCTTTCCCTTAAGAACACCATTGGCTTGCTATCTACAATTCCACGCTGTATGACCCAACTTCTTGCAATAATGGCATTGTATTTCCTCTTTGTCTTTTGCTGATCTATTATGGTTGTTTCTTGCAGAGAATGCAAGTTTCGATTAGCTATCACCTTCAATGGTTTTCTTTTCTTCTACTAACAATGATGCAATCATTTCGTCCATATTTTGTGAAGGTAGCTGACTCAGGGTAAAGATAACACTACTGTATTTAGGTGGCAAACTGATAAGGAGAAGAGCCTTGGCATCCTCCTCATAACTACTTCCTTGACTTCTGCAAGTTGTCTGATAATAAATCTTTGATTGTTGATGTGACTTGACATGGTGGCTTCAACGGGCATCTTAAAGCTAAATAATTGTAATTTTAGGGAAAATTTTGCATTCACTGTTTGTGCCCCAAATAACTTGTTAAGATTTTCCCAGATCTCCTAGGATAATTTGTCCAGATCTACGTGATCTAGCTTTAAATCTAAGAGGGCAAGGTCAATAATGGATTTTTCCTTATCATCTCTTCTTTTCCATTCTATCAACTTGTTTGGATATGCAGGTGCTGCCTCGGTTCCTTTGACAATTCCCCAAATGTTTTTATTCATTAATTGCATCTGGATTTTCACTTTCCACGTATGGAAATTGAAACACGAGTACTTCTCTAACAACATCTCCATCACTTGTTAGATTTAATCTTTTTCATTGCTAAAAAATAATTATTGATGGATTCAAAGAAAGGTTACGAAAACTAGCGCTATAGATACTGCAAATATGAGCAAGATTGGTTGTAGAACTGCAATAAAACCCTTCTTTCCTCCTCGAATTGTGGCACTTCGTGGCTCTCAGACTATTGAAGTCGCAAGAGTGGAAACCTTGTCTTTCAAAGGTTCGAGACTCTTGATACGACTTCCTAATCTGATACCATATTACGAGAACTAAAGAAATCCACCCTAGGTAGGGTTATGATGTTGAGAACATGAACTCCATAAACACTGAACAATATTATTATTGAACGGTACAATATTACATGGGTAAGCCTTATATCTCTAATACACTTGTGGTGTCCACCAATTCTTGTTTTTGAGAGTGTAGAATGTCCATATTCTCCTAATTGGCTAGAGAAAAACTATTGAGAGTCATAGTCCCAACATGAAGTAGAGTTTGTAGGGGGGAGGAGACAAGTCAACCCTCCGAGGGAGGTATAGGTGAGCCAAAATATTTCTAACTAGACATTGCAAAGAGCCCATTTTTGATGCTAGGTGTAGGGATTTTTGGTGGTGTATTCACATGAATGCATTTACCTCTTTCACCGTTTCCTTGAGTTCTAGAAGTTGAGTTGCAATTTTGACTACATATTGGTCCCTTACCCTATGCTTTGTCTTGAATTCCCCATCCCATTCTTCTTGCCATCGATTCCAGTGGATGGTGGAATTTGTCACATTGCATTGCACGTTAGCAACCACACTTTTGGGTTTAAACCCCTTTGAACCTCCTTGTCTTGCATAGGATGCAACACTTGTTTTTGCAATCCTAGTGGACCATTGCTTCTTCAGAATTATGTAGATTCTAGGCAAGGTTGTCCCTAACTAGAGCACCCCATATTTTCGCTTCAGATTTGAGCGAAGCCTGATAAATTTGTCCAAAACCAGAGCACCCCAGGAGGCTTCCATTGCTTGTTAGTTGATAGAGCCAAGAGGAAAGGTGGTGAAAATGACATTAAACTAGAGTAATAATAAATCCACACACATACCTAAAATCATCCAACATACATAACATAATTGTGCAAGTTGGAAAAAGAAGAATGAGGTGCAATGGGTGTTGGGGGAGCATTGACCCTTGTTGTAAGTTGACATAACTATCATAATATGCTACCATTTCATGAGAGGGGCATGAAATATGTAGCCTCCCCATTTACCTTATATAAATTTTCATTCATCCTAGATTTGAGGTTGGCCTGTGCATCGACCTTCCCATTTTGTAATATACCAGATATAAAAAGTATGCAGAACATAAATAAAATGCTAGAAATGGTAGAATAGCAACAATATAACCAAAACAATCACCACAATAAAATTGAAATGAGATACGAATAACAACATAAATAACGCTTTGATTTTGAGAGCAATGTTCACGGGCCTCTTCGAGGGGGCAACCTCCAGTCGAGAAGATCTCTATTACAATAATATCCAAGTGAGGGTTCTCATACCCTCGATTCCTATTTATACTAAATATGTCTATCAAAAGAAGCATCTAGAGGAAGATCCTTCTAGAAGCGGAAGCTTCTATTAGGTCTTCTTACATTCGACTTATTCTATTTTATTGAAAGGCCTTATTAATATTGACCTTTATTACATCCGAATATAATGTTCTACCTATGTGTGAGTTAGGACCCTAACATGTCCACCCCCTTAAAAACAACCTTGTCCTCAAGGCTTGATATGTGGAAATTGCTGCAGAATGGTAGCGGGTTCCCAAGTGGCATYTGCTGGAGTTGTATCTTTCCACTGGACTAACACTTCCTTGATGGTTCTCTGACGCAGACGACACTCACACTGGTCCAAAACTACTTGTGGCTGTAGCCAAATGGATCCTTCTTCGGCTAACTCGGGAAGGTTGGTTTGAATTTGACACTTAGTTCCAATCACCTTCTTTAAGCATGAAACATGAAAAACATGATGTAGCTTAGAATGGTTGGGCAAAGCTAACTGATAGGCCACCTGTCCCACACATTTGAGAATGGTATAAGGACCATAAAATTTGGGCGCTAGCTTTTGACAATGCTCGGCCTTGAGGGAATTTTGCTTGTAAGGTTGCAGTTGAAGAAACACCTGATCCCCTTCTGCAAATTGACGTTCAGAGAGACCTTGATCTGCTTGTTGCTTCATGTGATTCTGTGCCATGACCAAATTCTCTTTGAGGGTATGGAGAATAGCCTCTTGAACTGTAAGCGTTTGGTCAACCGCCTGGACCTTCGAGACACCAGGTAAGTATGGGAGAACTGAAGGTGGATTTTGTTCATATACCGCTTCAAAATGAGTCATGCGTGTAGCTGTATGGTATGAAGTGTTGTACCACCATTCAACTAAGGGTAACCATTGAGCCCACTGATTTTTCTTTTATGAGGAAAAACACCTCAAATATGTTTCCAAACACTTGTTGACAACTTCCGTTTGACCATCAGTCTGGGGATGATAAGTTGTCCTGAGATGCAATTGGGTGCCTTGTAGCTTGAACAATTCTTGCCAAAAATTGTTGGTGAAAGTCGGGTCGCAATCAGAAACAATAGAATGTGACATGCCATGAAGCTTGAAGACCTGATCCATGAAAAGTTGAGCCACCGTGGATGTTGTAAATGGGTGTTGAAGAGCACAAAAATGAGCATACTTGGAAAGGTGATCAACAACCACCATGATGACTGATTTATTTCCTGATTTGGGTAAGCCTGTAATAAAATACATAGAGATATCCTTCCAAATAGCAGGTGGAATTGGAAGCGATTGTAGTGTGCCCAGAGATTTGACTGTTTCTCCCTTGTTGCATTGACACACATCACATTCAGTGAAAAAATTACGGATGTCTTGTTTCATGCCATCCCAGAAAAAAGAGCGTTTGACCCTATCATAGGTTTTGGTAAACCCAGAGTGCCCCGCTGTGGGTGTAGCATGAAGCTCAAAAAGTACTGTGGATTTAAATTTTGATTGTTTACTTAAATACAAACGACCTTTGTATCGAAGCTCATCATGGAGCCAAGAGTACCCTAGGGAAGCTGGAGCATTGGACTGCAATTTTTAGATCAACTGTGAACTTTTGGAATCTTGGAGCCATTCCTGGTGAACGGCTTGGAGCCAATCTGGTACAATGAAGGAAAGAGAAAAAAATGATCCTTCATCTTCATATTTTCAGGAAAGTGCATCCACAACCACATTGTCTTTTCCTTTCTTGTAAATGATCTCATAATCATATCCAAAGAGCTTGGTCACCCACTTTTGTTGCTCCGGGGAGGAAATGCGTTGTTCCAGAAAATACTTGAGGCTTTGATGGTCCGTCTTAATTTGGAAGCGTTGCCCCAATAGATAAGGGCGCCACAGATCAACGACATGCAAAATAGCCAACATTTCCTTTTCATAGATTGATTTGCCCAAATTTCTTTCAGAAAGTTGCTTGCTGGTAAAGGCCAAAGGCCGACCCACTTGCATAAGGACAACACCAATTCCTTTCCCCGAAGCATCACATTCCAAGACAAAGGTCTTTGTGAAATCAAGAAGGGCCAGTACTGGAGTGGTGCACATGGCTATCTTCAAGGTTTGAAAAGCTTGAGCAGCTGCTGGAGTCCAAGTGAAAGAGTTCTTTTTGAGGAGTGCAGTGAGAGGTGCTGCAATATTTCCATAATTCTTAACAAACTTGCGATAATAATTTGTTAAGCCCATAAATCCACGCAAGCTTTTGAGAGTCTTTGGGTGAGGCCAGTCTTGCATAGCTTCAATATTTTTAGGATCCACCCTGACGTCGTCCTTGCCAAGCAGATGACCCAAGTACTCGACTTCTGAGGTGCCAAAAACACATTTAGACTGTTTCAGGAAAAGTTGGCGCTGAGAGAGTAAATGGAGAACTCGATCCACATGGGCAAGATGGTCTGTCCAGGTTTTGCTATAGATGAGGATATCATCAAAGAAAACTAAGACAAAATGATGGAGAAAAGGATGAAAGACATGATTCATGAGGCTTCGGAAGGTGGATGGAGCATTACACAAGCCAAAGGGCATGACCAAAAACTTATAGTGGCCCTCATGAGTTCTAAAGGCAGTCTTGGGAATGTCTGCCTCTTTCATACGTATCTGGTGGTAGCCAGAACGAAGATCAAGTTTAGTAAAGAACTGGGTGCCACTCAATTCATCCAAGAGGTCATCAATGACAGGTATGAGAAATTTGTCTTTAATGGTCACTTTGTTGAGGGCACGAAAGTTATGACACATTCGCCAAGAACCTTCTTTCTTCAGGACCATGACCACAAGAGAAGAATAGGGGCTCGTACTAGGGTGGATAACGCCTGCGTTAAGGATTTCCTGGACCATTTTCTCAATTTCATTTTTTTGGGAAAAGGGGTGGCGATACAAACGAATATTGGGAGGAAGGCTTCCTGGTACAAGGGGAATGGAATGATCATGAACACCACGGGAAGGAGGGAGTCTCTGGGGGGTGAAAAAGACCACTTGATGTTTAGAAAGGATGGATTGGAGGTCTTGTGGCACCGAGGGTGTCTCTGTTGCTTGTATGGCATGGAGTTGGGCAATAACACCAGGATGACCTTTTTTAAGCAGCTTTTCCATGCGATGGGAACTAATGATCTCAGGTGAACCGGAGGTGATGCCTTGGAACTTATATTGTTGACCCTCCTGGTTGAATTGCATGATTAATTCCTTAAAATCCATGAGAATGAGACCCAAAGTCCTTAACCAGTCTGCACCCAACACAATGTCACAACCGCCCATGTCGATAGAAAACATATGGGATTTTAGGTGGTAGTCACCAATTTGGAGATGCACATTTTCACAATGCCCTCCACATTTCATGGAGCCATCATTGGCAATCATGATTTGGAAATTATTGACGACATGAATGTAGCTATGAGTTTCTTAGGCAATGCGGCGATGAATAAAATTATGGGTGCTTCCACTATCAACCAGAATGATGACCTTCCTATGCTTGATGTAACCAATTAGCTTGAGGGTTTGGGGCGCAGAGAAGCCAGTGAGAGCATTGAGGGAAATGACCGGTTCTACTTCAGGAGGGTCTGAGGGAGGGGTTATGTTAGTGGTTTTAGGTGACTTAGACACAGAGGGAGTTTCAACATCCTCTTCCGAAATATCCTTCGAGATGGCCATAAAAAGATTTTGTTCCTTACACTTGTGGCTCGGGAAGTATTTGTCATCACAATTATAACAAAGGCCTTTGAGTTGGCGTTCAACCATTTCAACTCTGGTCAATTTTTGGATCTTTAGTGGAGCAGAGGGAGTAGTGGGATTTACGGGTTTAGTGCGAGGGATAAAGGAGGGTTTCCGGTTTTGAGAAGATACAACTTGTTGTGCTTCTTTAGCTCTTTTAGTAGTCTCCACCCAACTTTGAGGCCGAGCCATGAGGACATGGGCCCGAATCTCATCCTTGAGGCCACTGATAAAACACTCTCGGAAAAAGGCATCAGACATGCCCTCTGTCTGAAAAGCCAGGTGCTCAAAAGCAACTATAAAGTCTTCCACTGTTCCTGATTGTTTCAACTTTGTCAAACAACCCAAATGGTTGGTGTCAGTGTCAAAGCGTTCATAAAGCTCTGCCACAAATTGTGTCCAAGCAATATACCCTTGAGGAGAATTTTTTCTCCATTGCCACCATTGCCAACGTTCTTGATCTAGATGAAGAACACCATACTAGAGTTTGGCCAAGTCATCTGTAATTCCGTATAAAGAGAAATAATGTTCCATTTGGGTTACCCAACTAGTGGGATCTGAGCCATCAAATTTGGTCACATCAACCCGTGGAAGGCGTAGGTCATGTTGAAAGTGATGGTGCTGAAAGTTAGAGGAATGTTCAGCTTTAGTATCTGGAGGTGGGTCAGATAAAGGGTTATCGGTAGGGATATGCATCTTGGTGCAGAGCATCGAAACAACAGATTCAAGTTGGGTAGTCAGGGTTTGTTTGATTTCCTCCATTGAGGACTGCATGGTTATATTGATGGCGACAACATTGGCACTGAGTTGTTTCACTTCTTGTTGGGTCTCGGTGAAATTAGATTGCAAGGTATTGAAGCAAGCTTCCAGGTCTTGGCTACGGGTATGGGCCATGATGATGAGGGAACCGAAATGGGGCGGGTGGGGTCAAAAATTTTGCTGAAAAATGATATGTATGAATGTGATAAGGGCGAAGAGATGAATTCAATGAAATAGGTCTCAAATAATGGTGCGAAAATTTCTAGACTTTTTTTTTACACTTGCGGAGTTATACTCTAGTCTGAAGAATACTGTAGTGATGAAATGCCAAAATGCTTAACCAGAAAGAAATTTGTAGTGATTTGGCAACTCGAACACAGTTGTGCAACAATAGATCTTCTCTGTTTTAATTGGTTTATGTTTTTGTTCCCAAGGGTTAGGTATTCAAGGGTTCTACAGACAAAGGTTTGCCCTGTGCTATATCTCTCTGATATATGTGCGGGGTCCAATAGTAGTACTCGGCCAAATATCTCAGGGCACTAACTAAGGAGGCTAGACCGTACCCTTAGCTGTACTACCCGACTACCCAGGTACTAGAGAGTATCTTCCCAAGTGCTGTTCTCGGTGGCACTATAGCTGTCAGGCGACCGATCGGTTTATCTAAAGAGGGCTTCAGGTAATCCAGGCCGATCCGTACACAGGTGCTGTCTAATGCGCTACCACTCGAAGGGGTACCAACAAGGGTTACAAGGGTGGCCAACATATGTGCGCTTAAGTACCACTTGTATTTCCTGCGTGTATGAATCCCTCAACCATTGGTTTATGCGCGTAACGACGGATCTCTGTGGCTTAAAGACGCCAGAATACGTCTCTACCCTGAAAAAAAATTTAACCCACAATTTTTGCCGAGGAAAGTGCTCTGATACCACTTGTAATATACCAGATATAAAAAGTATGCAGAACAAAAATAAAATGCTAGAAATGGCAGAATAACAACAATATAACCAGAACAATTACCACAATAACACTGAAACAATATAAGAATAACAACATAAATAACACTTTGATTTTGAGAGAAATGTTCACGGGCCTCTTCGAGGGGGAAACCTCTAGTCAAGCAGAGCTCTATTACAATAATATTCAAGCTAGGGTTCTCATACCCTCGAATCCTATTTATACTAAATATGTCTATCAAAAGAAACATTTAGAGGAAGATCTTTCTAGAAGCGGAAGCTTCTATTAGGTCTTCTTACATTCGACTTATTCTATTTTATTGAAAGGCCTTATTAATATTGACCTTTATTACATCCGAATATATTGTTCTACCTATGTGCAGGTTAGGACCCTAACACCTAAAATCATCCAACATACAAAACATAATTGCGCAAGTTGGAAAAAGAAGAATGAGGTGCAATGGGTGTTGGGGGAGCATCGACCCTTGTTGTAAGTTGACATAACTATCATAATATGCTACCATTTCATGAGAGGGATATGCTACCATTTCATGAGAGGGGCATGAAATATGTAGCCTCCCCATTTACCTTGTATAAATTTTCATTCATCCTAGATCTAAGGTTGGCCTACGCATCGACCTTCCCATTTTGCTTTTTCAAGCCCCTGAAGAAGTCAATTTTTTTAAAGTCTTGAACCAATGAAATGATCCTTTGTGTAGTGGTGAGTTTGAATTATTTGAAAGGAAATTGGTGGAACAATGACCTTAATGTTACTAATGAATCTTGACCACTAGCATTGCTACTGCTTTTGCCTCATTGGTGGTTGCATTTCCTAATCTTCAAGCATACTCTATTTCCTTTTTTCCTATGAGGTCATAGATAAACACCCCCCCTTGCACCTGTCACCCTTGGGTTGCCTTTTGATGCACCATCAAATAACAATATACACTACTTTATCTTTCATCTCCACTCCTGAAATTCATGGTCCCCTCATTTAATCTGTCATTCGAAAGAATGATTGGATTCCTTGATTTGAATCTTGTTGTGCTTTTGTTATTTTCAAAAAAGATCCTTGATCCACTTGTTTTCCTCAACTTCATAGTTAATTCAATATATTTTCCTTATTCCATTGGATTTGATCATCTCATGCATAAGTCCTTGTGCTTGATTAGCCACCCTCCAAGGGGTGGAGAATTTTTGTTGAAATGTGGTGTGTTTATTGGCTATCCATATTTTCCAAGATAGATATTTTGGTAGAGAAAACCGAACTCTTTGGAGAAATTGTTTATTCATTAGGTTACATGGTGGGTACGAGGCTTTCCATGTCAAGATCATTTGTCTCCAATCTTGAGGCATTGTGATTGTTTTTCCTAATTCCTTGAATGACATTTT
Source organism: Picea engelmannii (assembly GCA_009831015.1). Taxonomy (NCBI): domain Eukaryota; kingdom Viridiplantae; phylum Streptophyta; class Pinopsida; order Pinales; family Pinaceae; genus Picea; species Picea engelmannii. The sequence goes on along the minus strand of ML792797.1, from coordinate 127,639 downwards.
CCAAACCTGGAGGTCTAGGCATGTATGCTTTGTTGCATCTTCCATAGTTAAGTAGAGAGGGAACTTGGAAGGTTATTGAAATCCTTTCTTTTCCAATTTCTCAGTGGATAAAGGTTTTCCTTGCACCATAATCAACAATTTTTTTTTGACTTTTGGAAGACAGTCTCAGTGACTCCAAATCAATTTCCAAATTGTCGATTTTGTGGGGAGATCTTGAGTAGTGAAAATGAGAGAATAACCTTGTTTGAAAGAGTATGGGCCACTATTTATCCCCCATCCTTGATAATGATTGACCTCTTTTCCTAGAGAAGAAACTCCTTGTAGACGAGCGTAAAGTGATATCAATTGATCTTTTAGATCATTGTGGGTAGGGGGGTGAAGAGGCTTCCATCTAGTCCACATCCATGTATTTGTTTGCTCCCAACTAGATAAATCAAATAGGGTGTCGAGCCTTTTTCAAATAACTAATACTTAATCCCTGTTAAAGATGAGTCTTGGGAGAGGAGTTCATCCCAATATTTTATCTTCCCATATTTGTATGAGTTTCCCATTTATGTTCTTGGATAATGAACACTGCAATGTTACATAATTTCCATATAGGGGAATCATCATTTTCTAGGAGGGAATCATATAGGCATTTGAAGTCTACCCTTGATCATGGATTTCTTGTGAATTACTCACTTCCACCACTCTTTTTTTGAGACTAGCCTCCATAAAATTTTGGCACCTAATGTCAGATTCATTAGAAGGGGTGTTTGATCACCAAAGCACCTTTGTTGTATGGCACCTTTACTATCCTCCATTTTACTAGATGGCATTTTTTGTTATTTTCCTTGCCCAATGTTAAAAGTATCTTCTAATTTATTTTCCAATCATTTGCATAATGCATGTCAATGCCATAAGCACTGCGATTTGGTAGATTGCGAGGGATGACATGATAGATTTGATTAAAATTACCCTGATCGATGGGTTAAGCGATTGCGATCCCCAATTGGCCTTATTAATCTTTTGTAGAATTGGGATCTCATCAATGACCTTTGAGTGCCTTAGTGGAATTGGGATTCTCAAATACTTAAAATTCCTCCATAGATTGGCTAGAGTAAATTCCATGGCCCAAGTTATTTGTGCATTGTTTGTTGAGAGTCATTCCATCCATATATATTTCTTTTGTATTTATTTACTTTTCCTTCAAAAGCGTCAAGGTATTTTTCCAAGCAATTCTTCATTCTATTTCTTATTTCCATTGGAGCTCCTCCTAACAAGAGAGTGTT
>ML792797.1:100785-117022 GCA_009831015.1 Picea engelmannii | reverse complement strand
AATTCGTGAGATCGCGAATTCTGATTTCCGAAAGGAAGATCGCCGAGGAGGTAGCTGTGGGTAGTGAACTCCCGAGAGGAGTGGAAGAGTCCTTTGACTCTTCGGGCTGAGTTTAGAGAAGGTCCTGGTGGGAGCGGCTTGCTCGTCAAGTATGGGCAGGTAGCGTCAGACGTCATCCCTGCTGTAGATCGTGGATGCTTTGAAAGAATGGGATCAACTTTCCATTCACCATGAGGGAAATCCAATGATATCTAATGCATTCTTTTATCGAGCCAATGCACTAAGACACAAAGCCAAATTTTTGAAGAACTTTGAAGAGGAATGCATGCCTTACTCTCTCAAATGCATTAGTCATATCTATTTTTATAAAAAATCCTTTCTCATGGTTTGACTTGCTAGGATGAATAGCCTTTTGAACAAGAAAAAATATTGTATGTTATTTGTTGTTGCATCACAAATCTGCCTTGAATATTTGATATAAAATGAGGTAGCAGGTGATTCAACCTATTTTCTAAGGATTTTGTTAGAATTTGGTAAGAGGCATTTTATAGAGATATTGGTCGAAACTTGGCAAAAGAGGTAGGGTTGCTTTCTTTAGGAATTAACACAAGAAGATAAGAGTTTGTCCCTCCCAATTTAACATCCTTCTTGTACCATTTAGCATTCAACAAAGGTGATGCTTAATTATATTTCATAGGTCTTGCATAAATGAATGGTGAACCCATCTAGCCCTAATTCCTTGCTCAGTTTAAGTTGCCAAATAGCTTTAATAACTTCCTCCTCTTTTATGCTCTGTATTAAGGCATTATTATCGTATGCTATAACTATACTAGGAATGAATTGAATCCTATGTTGATTCCTATTTTGATGCTAGCAATAACTAGGAATATTATGATACTAGCAATGCTTATGTGTATAGACTTCCATAATACTCATACAATGCATTTCAAAGTTCCTCAAACTTAGAGATCCTTTCCCCATTTTCTAAAGTTATTTCTTGGACATGATTTTTTATTTACAGGGTTCAATCCTATTTATTGAAAAAACAATGTTTCTATCTCCCACTTTTAGCCACACTCTCCTTGACTTCAATCTCCAATGCTCTTTTTTCTTTCTATATGCTTAATGTAATTTACAAATTAGTTCTTTTTCCCATACCTATAATAAGGAAGTTATCTCTTGAGTCTCCATTGCGCACCAAGGGTTGTCTAAGTTCTGTTGCAGTGCTTCTCTCTCTTTGGACGAAGAAACAAAGGATTTATTTGCCCATTCTTTTAACTTTTGTTTGGTTTCTTTGGTTTTTGTTTCCCATACATAGGACACAGACCCTTGAACTGAATAGCTCACTACTATGATATAGGGCTATAACATCGCTGATTTGTGTCGCTTTAGCCTCAAGCCATTTGATGAATTTTTCGCCTTAGTGTATCATGATTTAGTGTTGAGTTTTGCATCGTGACCACATTGCTTGTGTGTTGTGTTTATAACACCAAAATGTTAAAAAACTCTGCCATTTTGTTAGCATCAACATTTGTGTCGAATTGGATTGTTTTGGTATCATATCGTGCATTGTATGCATCATGTTTGCATCGGTTGCATCATTCTTGTGCGGAGATAGTGTTGCCAAAATAGTTATATGTCATATTTTCTTTGTAATGATAATCTTTGATAAAAAATTACATGTTATGACACTATTTTTGCATTTGAACACAATTCCGATGCCATTCTTCCAGGGAGTTGCCACTTATCTTTGACAAGAGTGTAGTTTTTAAACCTTGATGTGAAGAATCATAAGGTACTTTTGATGAGAATGATTTAGAACAAGAGGTTATATATATATACACAACATAGTTCGATCATCCATTTCACCTAAATGGAATGTATATACTGCAATAATCTATAAAACATGTATTTCTATGAAAATATGTTGTGATACTACATGAAACAAAATTTCTAGTGCACAATTAGGAAAGCATGCATCTTCCCTTAAACCCATCTCTTTTCTTCAAAGTTACGCTAATAAACAATCACCATTCAAGATGCTGTTAAATATCTAGTGTTGTGATATACCACCTAGGATATATCCATTTTAAAGAATTCACCCCCATCATTTTATTTGATTTCATTGGACTTGGTAAGATTTTCATTTCCTCAAATCACAACCTTTCAGTTTCCCAAGGATTCAACATTGCTCATAATAATATATGCTAATAGTGCCTTAAGAGAGTAACATTATAAATCATGGATTGAGTTATCGTCACTAAAGTGCTAAGGAAGATGTACATACTCAATGACATATCTAGGAATAGGGAGTTCATTTTTCTTTCTTGTATCCTTATTGTCTTCACCATCACCTTTGGATTCATCATTTCCCTTATTGTCATCATTTATCCCTCCCTTGTTTTTTGCACCATCCTTATCCCCACCACTGTCACCTTTCTTGCCCCCATCCTTTTTGTTCATTTCCTAATTGTCTCCGTCATTTTTCCGTGGGATTATTTCCATATAATTTTTTTTCTTTATGTAGAGATAATCCATCAACATATAGAGATCCATCGACGTTTCCATGGCAATGATCTTATGATTCTTCACTTCAACATTTTCACAAATATATGGCGTCATAATGATGTTTTTGACAATTATTTTTTTATATGTTTTATGAGATTGTTATTAGATCTGCACACAATTCCAACACCATGCTTCTAAGGAGTTCTAACTGATCATTGACAAGAGTGTAGTCTACAAAAATGTGAAGAATCATAAGGTATCACTAGGTGGTATATCACAACAATAGGTACTTCTTGACACTTATGGAGACTCATAGTTGTTGTTATAATCAATACACAAAGGGATCAAATTTATGGATTAAAATGAACTATACTTGATTTTTTTTATTTTCATTGAACAAGGGGGCATTGTGGGATCTAAAATCCAAGCCATGAAAGGTTTTATTTCCCTTGCAATTTGTATATTATAGAGTATAAATCATGTTGGGAAGAATTATGGAAGCTCTGCGTCAATGTGGATTGATATGCTTCACTGGTTCACTCCCATTGTGCTATTCGCGTTGTTGAATGTGGTCACTGGGCCCACTGTTGTTAATTTTAGAATGCACCAAAATAACAACACCAACAGGAACTTGAGAAGAAACCCATTTTTGTTACACAAACTAAGCACCTTCAATGTATCTAGAGATAAAGTCGAAGAAGTAGCTAAGTCTAAAAACCAAGAATACGAAGAGAAAATAATGGACATTGTAGTAGTAGAATAAGAGAAAACAAGGACGAAAAATGATAGAAGAAAGGAAATCAAGAGTGGAGGCCATATAAATTTTGGTATTTTTATGGAGATATATTGGCTCATAGTTGTTATTATAATTAATGAACAAATGGATCAAATATATGGATTAAAGTGAGCTACACAAAGTTTTTTGGTTTTGTTTTTGGTTGACGAAGAGAAGAGCTACAAGATCTGAAAGCCAAGCCAAGAAATGTGTTCTTTTGTTTGCAATTTGTATATAGTAGAGTAGAAATCATGTCGGGGATAGTTATGGAAGCTCTTCCTTAAATATGGGTTACCATGTTCAACCGATTCACTCCCATTGTGCTATTCATGAGCTATAAGAAAATGATCTCCACATAATTCTAGGACTTTCTATAGAGATATACTACCTTATAGTTGTTATTTTAATTGATGAACAAATAGATTGAATGTAAGGATGGGAGCGAGATATACAATTTATTTATTTATTGTTAAAGACTTAATTTTATTGTTGTCATTTACTATAAGCATTCCATAGTATAATATTAAAATTTTCCAATTATTTTCACCCTCGTTCCGTGGGATGATCTCCATATAATACCTTGGATTTATATAGAGATATTCCGCCAACTTATTGAGATCTATCGAAGTTTCCATCAAGTTCTATAGACCGCGTTCTTGTACAATTGAAGTAAATTAGGGATATTATAGCCATTTGCAGTGTTTCTTAATTATTTATGTTCTTTGTAATGCTTTCACATCTTTTGTTTATTTTATAAGAACTTACAAATATTTTTTTAATAAGTTTTTTTAATTATAATATTTAATTAATAATAATCTATAATTATTAAAAATATTGAATAATTGAATAATATTAAATCAAAGGAAATTTAAAATAATTTATGAATAATGAATATTTATTTTAATTAATAAAACATATTATATTTAATCAATAAGAATTTGTTATTATTATTCATATAGGGTGTTAGCGATGAAAGAGGGAATTGATGCCCCATGTCCACTCCAAGAATAGGTGTTTGAGATGAAAGGGGGAATTGATGCCCCATGTCCACTCCAAGGATATGTGCTAGTAAATAATCTTAACCATGTGCATGTGGAGAGGAAACACATTTTTTTGGGAGGCAAGTGTGGAGAGGACATAAGGTTTGTGGGAGGCCACCTCAAACCAATATGGCTTGGCTCTCTCATCTTGAAATTAGGTATGTATTTCCCATTGTAGTGATGTTGATTACATAGAAATTATGAGGAGAAAATGGCATGATGATGAGTTGATTATGAAGGTTATTTATATAGGCATGATGTTGAGCATGGGTATTTATTTCCACATATAGAGGGAGTGTCCCTTTGGTTGGAGGAACTTCAACCCTGGAGGATGATTCCACTTTGGGAAGAAGAGTAACTCTATTAAGAGTCTTTGTAAGGAAGAAATAATTGTAGTCCATAAGATATGGGTTGACTCTTGATGAAGGCTCGACACTAAGAGTGAGACGAGCTAGAATCAAGGTATGTAGGACCTCCAAGGAACCAAAACATGAGATATATTTTTCTCAGGTTAGGGTAGAAGCTATGGCAGCGATGCAATGATACCATAGGTTCTTTTTAGGATTTGTTAAGCATGACGCTGATAGAATTGAGAACTTGGTTAGAGAAGAATAAGGGAGGACCTCCATAGAACAAATTGATGAGGAATTTCTCCAATGGATTCTATGTACGAGGTTTCCTAGAAGTAGAGAGGATAAGTATTTGAAAATGGTAGAGCTTTACTAACATAGAAAAATATTCACAGAAAAAGTAGTGGAAGATAAGGGTACCCAACACCAAGAAATCTTGAACAAATTTGACTTACTGGATGAAAAATATGAAGCACTAATAAATTCCATATGGGGCTCAAAATCAGTATCTGAGGATGAGTAGGAGAGAGGGGAGGCAACTAGAGGGGAAGATGAGTCAACCAAATCTCCTCAAGGAGAATCTACCCCACTAGTTCTCATTCAAGTGGAATCTAACTCTTAAAGTAGATGCCTAGCCATAAACATCCAAGGTCCCTAAGTTTAAATACATTTTATGTTGTTGGTCTCAGGGGATATATAGTCATATCATAGTTAATACCTTGTTTTTCTTTTTAGTAAGAGTTTATCTTCATATGAGGGAAGACAAGAGTAAACAAGAAGTTTTGAAGTGCTAACTCTGGGCTTTGGTACACTAAACAACTTGGACTCTGGTCAAGCCTTAGGTAGTCTACACAAAGGACTTATACAACTTTGCAAGTGTTTAAGGCATGAAAAATCTATATTGAGACTATTGTAAGTGAGGAAAGGGAATTGCATGAGGTAGATCCATGTATGCTTCAAGGGTTATATTGTGTAGGTGTTGTAGCAATAGGTTGTGGTGCCTCGTAAAATATGTATATTTGTAAAACAAGTCACAGACAATGGATGAACTCCCTTGTTGTATTCTTGTAACATTTTTCTTTATAATAATAAGTTAAGGCATCCACCTCAGGTGCTGCCCATACTTCTGTGTTGTGTCTCTCTACCTGCATGAATGTTACTATTCCTTGCATTGTTTAGGATGGTTAAGTATTGATGAATATTGGTTAATGTAAAATCATTGTTGGGATGCTTTAAGGATATGGTTGGATGTGTGCTTATTGTTAAAGAACTTAGTTTAGAACCAACAAGTTGTAGCTTAAAGAGTAGTTATGTGAAAGACCTTTGCATCCTTTTTACATGAAGTTTCAAGAGAGTACTTGTTTATACAAGTTGAAAGCATTGTTGCAAATTTGTGATGGAGATCTTCGATATTGTTCTTAGTTATCAAGAAATTTAAATCCTTTTCTAAATCCTTTAGAAAAAGATTGACTTTATTTTTCTAAAAAACAAAGTTCTTTTCATGGTTAGAGGTTTCTTCTATGGTATTTTTATGCATGCCTAAGTTTAGAGTTAAGATTAAGGGTCTATGATCCAACTTAATCTCATGGTCATCTAAGATGTCAAAATTAACAAGTTGGTACATATGGGTATATCAAATATAATATAATCTACCACAATATTGTCAAGCTCATGAATACAAGTCACCCTGTTGGAATTCGGCCACTCCATTAAACTATTGCAAATTCTTAGATCTTGATAACTACAAAGTTTGATCAACTCAATATTGAACAAATTTTCACCTGGATCTTCAAGTACTCTTTTGTATATGCAAATTAAGTCAAGGCCCTAATTTAACCATAGAGGGTTAGGGTTGGAGACGTTGCTTACAATTATAGTGTGATTACTTGTTATTATAGTCTTAAAGTCCTCAAGTAAGATAATATTACCTTCTTTTCTTAAATTCAAAATATCATGTTCTAAGCCATTACGTGGACAATTTTTATCTAAATTGTTTTTCTTACAAAAGGTATAATTTATACACACAAAATAGTAGATTGTTAAATAGATTTTTTTAGCATTAATGTCTAAAATATCAATCCATATGTACTAGTTGAAGGGGTCATTCTTGTGAATCTTAATGTAAGAAAAAAAATATTCCTTATGTAACAAGATATGCCTCCAATGCCTCCCCATGAAGATCTCTTGTTCGTGTTGACCACAAAACAAATCCATCTATGTTAGAGATCCTAGATTCTTCATGCTCCCAAGTTTCAACTAGCAAGATAATATCAACTTCACTAGGAGTCCAACTTAACTTGGGACCTTTACTCCATGGAAAATCACAACAATTCCAATGGATGATTCCAAGATTGCCAATTTTATTATTATTTATCATCTCTAATAATTTCTTTTCTATTTCTAATTACTACCCATTTTCCTTCCTTCCCAACATCTTTTACCCTTTGAACTTCTTTCTTTATTTCAACTTGATCTATTGGAATGCGATTTTCATTTATAAATATTCCTAACCCTTTTAGACTCAAAGTTTTAGTGAGTATTCCATATTTATGATCAATAGAGTTTACCTTAACTTGTATCAACTTGTTTTTATGTTCGATTATTTTTCCCAACCTTTATTACAAAATGAGCTAGATCACTAAAGGAGGAAACCCTAGATAGGGTTGAGTCACATAACTAAGCTCAAAGAAATATACTCACAATAACACCATATGAGAATGTTGAACTTATGTTTATACTAGGGGGGGGGGTGAATTAATATAAGGTATTTTTTACTTTATTTAACCATTCATTCACTGAGAAAAAATAATCACATATAAACTCAAATCATAATGCACAAAGTTTAACATGGAAACCAAATCAGGAGAAAACCATAAAAATTATCTTTATAAATATTTGTAGGCACCAACCTATTGGAGACACCGGTCTCCTTAAATGAGCACCAAATCAACAAGATGTAAGCACCAACCTACTGGAGACACCAATCTCCTCAACTGAGGACCAACTCAACAACATCTATAAGCACCAACACACTATTAAAATATTGCAAGCACCAACCTACTGGAGACACCAATGCCCTCACTTGAGCACCAACTCAACAAGATATGTGTAGACACCAATCCAATATCTTCATACACAGATTAATTCTGACTTCACCTACATGCTTCATACTTAAGACATAACTTCAAACCCTAGTCACATTTTCTTTTCATGCCCCAACAAGCCTCATAACATCATTCCCAGAATATGATCCTAGACTGCAACATCACAACCTCAAAACAACACACATTGCAACATCACAACCTAAAAATAATGCACATTGCAACATCACAACCTAAAAATAACACACATTGCAACATCACAGACCTTAAGTCCTTCATAACGCACCTTAAGAACCAGAGAATCCCAAGAAGACCCATGAGACTTCTCCTGGACACCTTTAGACCCTAAAACATTACCCTAGCTCCTTTAGCACACCTCAGATCACTTCTATACACCTCAGACTTGATCTCTTGCTTGGTTACTCTAAAAACGTGCACATCTATCTTGTATTTATACTATTTTTGTCCTCACTATCAGGGCTGACCTGTAAAGATTGGTTGAGTCAACCTAAATGTTTTAGCTGGGTTGTCGGATGGAAAAATTCATATCTCCTCATTCCTAAGGAGCTAGAGGGAATGCCATATATTGTTGGAAAAGGTCTCATAAGAATATTTCCAACCATATAACCTATGCTCCCATTTGAACTAGGTTTCTAGGGTAAAAATGTCTTCAAAGACAGGGTATCCAAACTGAGCATTACAAATCCAAAAACAATATTTCCAACAATATCCATCTTACAATCTTTATCTTGGACATCCGTAGTCTCCCCTGTCTTTGAAATCAATGAAAACAATATTTCCAACATATATTAACAATGAATAACAAGTGCATCTATTACAAAGGAGTTTACCTCCTTATATATCAATGTTCATTAAGAAAACAATTTCCACTTATTAATGTGGAATAGATTGCTCTACACAAAAAGTGAACATTGACGTATTCTAAAGTCATAAAATGAATTTATTACATAATAAGCTTTATATCTCTAATACCCCCCATAAGGAATACAATGCTGAAACAAACTGAAATCAAATACATATACTGAATGTAAAACACATAAACTGAACATTAAACATTAGTAACATCCTTTAGAAGCTTCTTCTTTGAACACAGTTCCTGGACCAGTTTGAGCTACATCCAGTTGTCTCATAACCCTGGTAAAGGTGTAGTTGTTGAGTTGAATTCCCGAGTTCCCAGATTCCACCTCTCTAAACTCTTGAATCAAGAATCTCTCGAAGTCAATTACTGCTCAACATACCACATGCATGTTGCATAACCTCACCAGTAGACTGCAATCCACTTGTATGTCTCTCCAACTAATGAGGGAACTTTTCCTAGATCCACAACTTCTAAAATAACTGGGAAACAATCTATTTTGACCTATTAACTGATCTCTTCCTTGTAACACCCCCACTATAATCCCCATTTCAATAAATGCTTAATGTAGATATAATATGTGGCCACGACCAAGTGATGTATATGCGAATTGTATTTCTGAATTTTAATAATAAAGTGTGATGCCAACTGCTAAGTGGACATGGATAGAGATGGGGGATGAATTAATCCACAAGAAAGGGGAGGGTCTAAGAGAATTAATAAGAGGGGTCCAAGGGGGAATTACCCATGTCTATTAATTCCACTCACATACTTGAATTTATTATGATTATGTATTAAACTCTATTTTCTGATTGAGTGTTCCCAAAGCCAATAATTGAATGTATGTAAGAGGGTGGGAGTGAGAAGTCACATCCCATAGTTATTGGGAGCATGGGGGTTGAGTACAATCAAATTTAGGAAGTGTGTGAGTCAAGCAAGCAAGCCAAATGGAGGAAATTCGTATGAGAATCTACAACAATTTTAATCGGTCAATGTTTTTGCATGAACAATAAGTAAGAGAGAAAAAAAGAGAGTTTGGAGCTAGAATAACCATGGAGGGAGAACTATAGAGCATGTTGGAGCGTATTTGGAACTGAAAACCGAAGAGCTAGGTTGTTAGGCCCGAAAAATGAACTCCTATGGGAGTTGCACTAAAACATCAAATGTTTATTGTTGTTGCTTGTAGTTTTCCTGGTAGTGAGTTCCCTTGAGATTCTCAACTCAAATATTCCTGGTTACACGTGCCATAAAAACCTTGATAAACGAATGAGACGCCTAATGGATTGAGGTCAGTGAAGGGGTACATTTCTTAGGTTGGGAAGGTTGAGAGAAAGAGAGCTGGTGGAAAATCAGTATAGTTGTAAGAGAATACTAGTGGGTTGTGAGTTTTATGAATTGTGAGTGGACAGTAAGAGACCACCCTCCTTTTTGGATTACTAGCCTCAGCTCGGGGGTGACTTATTGTTGGATTTGAAACAATAAGTCTATGGTTGGGTGGAACGTCCATCCCAAGCAACTAGTTGCACAACTGTTTATTAAATATAAATGTTTTATCTTGTTTCAGTTTGTATTTATGAGTTAAATTGTTGTGCATGAACTCCGTGTATAAGAGTTTGATTTATATGTTGTTGCGTTAAATTATTGAACTGCATTCATGTGTGATTTTAGCATGCTTTAGACACATCTAATTTATGGTAATATAAAACATTTAAATTTGGTTGTAATTGTAGTTGATAAACTACATGAAATTAATTAAGATAGCATAAATTTTAATTTGTATGAGTAATCCACAACGTAATGTTCCTCGACTGTGATGAGGGACATTACATTATGGTATCAGATCCTTTGGTTCAAACACCGGGCTTTTATGGGCCAAGATGACTGTGAATTGGATAAATTCCTTGTTGCACATTTGTCTGTGACGGATTTGGGGGGAAACAGAGAAAAATTAGAGCGAAATCCCCAAATTCGTGAGAAAAGTTCAAGTTTAAAGGACTCAAAATTGTTTAAGAGATTCAATGGAGCCAATATGAAAAGTTACAAGGATGAATTTGACTTGGAATGGTTAAATTTAGTGTTTTAATGGTTGCTGTAGAGTTGCAGGAAGTCTGGTGAATCGACGGTCGACATTGTGTTTGATATCGCAATCAACAACCCAGATTCACTTCGATAAATTTAAAAAATTCATAAGGTTTTGGCCATTTGAAAGGTTGAGTAGACCAATGGTCGAGATTTGTTTTCAGTGGTTGAGAAGTTGAAACAGATCGATGATCTAGATTAGTTTCAGTCGTTTGGGAGTTGGAGCTGATCGACGATCAATATCATCTTGGCTTGCAAATCGACGGTCCAACTTCATTGGGGATTTGGTTGAAAATTTTCTAAGTGCTAGAGTTGGCCAAAGGAAATCCCTGATGGTGGGGTTGATCAGATTCAATGAAGCTTTTAAAGTCACCAATGGAAATCACAGATTGTCGATGGGCCAATGGTTTCATTTTGGTTGATTCAACAAAATATTGGAATCAAGAAAGAGAAATTTCTGATGTCCGATTAGCCGATGGTCGGGTGTCGACCGATTTAGAAAAGTGTTTCGCTCATGCAAGAGAAATTGTCGATGGACGATGGGCTAATGGTTGGGTTTCGATTGATTCGACGAAGTGTTTCAATTGTACAAGAGAAATTGTTGATGGATGATGGTCGTGCATCGACCGATTCAATGAGGTGTTTGGTTCATCTAAGAGAAATGACCAATGGCCGATCAAGGAAAGAGGGTGAAGACGTGTCATTTCACGTCAACATCTATGTGTCATGTTATGTCAGCATCCACATGTCGTGCCATGTCATCAATGGAAATCACAGATTGTCGATGGGCCGATGGTTGCATTTTGGTTGATTCAACGAAATATTGGAATCAAGAAAGAGAAATTTCTGATGTCTGATTAGCCGATGGTCGGGTGTCGATCGATTTAGAAAAGTGTTTCGATCATGCAAGAGAAATTGTCGATGGCTGATGGGATAATGGTTGGGTTTCGATTGATTCGACGAAGTTTTTCAATTGTACAAGAGAAATTGTTGATGGATGATGGTCGTGCATCGACCGATTCAATGAGATGTTTGGTTCATCCAAGAGAAATGACCAATGAACGATCAAGGAAAGAGGGTGAAGACGTGTCATTTCACGTCAGCATCTATGTGTCATGTTATGTCAACATCGACATGTCGTGCCATGTCATCAATGGAAATCATAGATTGTCGATGGGCCGATGGTTGCATTTCGGTTGATTCAACGAAATATTGGAATCAAGAAAGAGAAATTTCTGATGTCCGATTAGACGATGGTCGGGTGTCGACCGATTTAGAAAAGTGTTTCGATCATGCAAGAGAAATTTTCGATGGCTGATGGGATAATGGTTGGGTTTCGATTGATGGCTGATGTCCGATTTTAAAGTCACCAATGGAAATCACAGATTGCCGATGGGCCGATGGTTGCATTTCGGTTGATTCAACGAAATATTGGAATCAAGAAAGAGAAATTTCTGATGTCCAATTAGCCGATGGTCGGGTGTCAACCGATTTAGAAAAGTGTTTCGATCATGCAAGAGAAATTGTCAATGGCTGATGGGCTAATGGTTGGGTTTCGATTGATTCGACGAAGTGTTTCAATTGTACAAGAGAAATTGTTGATGGATGATGGTCGTGCATCAACCGATTCAATGAGGTGTTTGGTTCATCCAAGAGAAATGACCAATGTCCGATCAAGGAAAGAGGGTGAAGACGTGTCATTTCATGTCAACATCTATGTGTCATGTTATGTCAACATCCACATGTCGTGCCATGTCATCCAAGTGACACCTCTGGATGATGTGTCATGCCATGTCAACCAAGTGACACCTCAGGATGATGTGTCATGCCATGTGAGCCAAATGACACCTCAAGATGATGTGTCATGCCACATCAACATTTTTATAGCAAGATTTTCCTCACCCTATGCAATCTTGCACAGAGGGCCTTTTTCCATTTCCCTATGCAGACTTTTCATCCCTTTTTGCAAAATCCAGAGTTAAAAAATAATTTTTTTCCACATGTATGCACCTTGCCTACTATACAACATGCGTATACACAGGTTGCACCACTACAACCCATGTACATCGGAATTTGTGCCCAAAAATGAAAAATGGTGTCGGGTTTCCATGTCACGAAAGGATATCTATGATCCTTGGCCTTCCATATATTGGAAAAGTTTCAAATCGACCCTTCAGTTCCATTTGAAGGTTATAAATGTGCCAATTCCGAGCTATGGAAAAGAGGAGAAATAATTCAACTTTGAGAGAAAAGTTACTCTGGAGAAATTATTTCCTTCATATTGAGTCTGCATCCCTTTGTCCTTTAAGTCTGAATACAATGTTCAACCCCCAAGATCTTCCCTTATTGATTGAGAACTTCATTGTTTCTCTTTTATGAGCTTGCCTTTGGTGGAGGATTGAAGTGGTGGAGGCCCAGCTGGAAGGAACTTAGTTTCTCGGTTCCGAACCGTACCAACAGGAAAGTTTGTAACATTTTCACTTCCGCTGATCATATATTAATAGAAATACTCTTTTCTCGTCCAATAGATATCTTGCAAATATTTGAAATATTATTCCATGGGCGTATTTGTTATGTATATTAATGGATTATGCTATTGAATGTGATAACATCATACATTATCACCGTATGCTTTCTTTGCTTGGTTGTTGAGGACTAGTTGCAGGTATATTGCTTTGGGTCAAGTGCTCAATGGTGGACTTCATCGAACGTCTGGACGGGGTAGGCCTTTTATCTTGTCTTGATAACATATTTGTTTATATAACATACTTGAGAATATAATTGATTTTTGAAGTCATTTCCATCTGTTGTGGTTTACCCCTATCCATAGAGAGATTTTCCTCGTAACAGAATTGACAACCATACTGGGGATTGAATCTTCTTTCTTGGGGTTTGGAGTGTTTTTCTCCTTAGATTTCTCTTGTTCCTATTGCATTTCTTGTCGTATCATTGCTTGACAACCTCTGTTCACTCCGAGTCTGATTTTTTCAGCCTTCTCCCTTACCTAGCTTTGTTTTTGAAACATATACGTGGGTTTGTGCTTGATAGTCACGTATATACACGTGATGTCCTTCTGCAAGCTGCATACATACACCATGTTTCTTTGAATAGTCGCGTACATCAACCTTCTTTGCTTGTTTGTTGGGTTTGGTGGTTTTTGGGTAGGTTTTGTTGATTGATGAGTCTTCTTGGGTATTTGTAGTAACTGTTAAGTGTTTGTGGGATGACAAGAAACCTTCCTTTGGTTGAATTTTTGGGCAGAGTCTTTCTCATCATCTTTTCATTTTGATTGTCCTTGTACATTGGGCTGGGTGTTTTGATCCTTGGTATCCTACTTGAGTTGTCTGTTTCTATACACAATAGAGTTTTTATATATCAAGTTGCTGTTCAGTCCATTCATTTTCATTTTTCTTATATTGAAAATACAAAAATATTAGGCATTTTGCATTGCTTGACATTTTGATCTTTTGAGTCTTTGTCATGAACTTAGTGCATGTAAAGAAAGATTTCATTTTTACTTCAGAATTGCAGAGTTGAAATTGAAAATTGCATTTGTTTTAAGAAGCATATCATTCATTGAAAAATGAAGTTAGGACTTTGCATTGTATTCATATTTACTTTACTTGATGAGTCAGTGACATTATGAGTTTCACTACCATACCTTTTTGAGTAAGAACGACTACTAAAATTAATGCTATAATTTAAAATTGATTAGTCACGATTTTATTTTCTAGGGTGC
Organism: Picea engelmannii; assembly: GCA_009831015.1. Lineage (NCBI taxonomy): Eukaryota > Viridiplantae > Streptophyta > Pinopsida > Pinales > Pinaceae > Picea > Picea engelmannii. The sequence goes on along the minus strand of ML792797.1, from coordinate 102,553 downwards.
ACAAACTAGCTTAGGATTTAGTGCCTTGGAATAGGATTTTGTGAGTAAACTTCTCCAAGGCTATTAAATCAACATATGTGTCTGATAAAGGGAGTGGAGAAATCCATTGTATAATTGGTAATATCAGGAGGCTTCGCTTACACCGGAGTTAATCATGAGGTCACACGAGGTTGGTTGAAGGGATATCCCCTCGATATCTTCTTAGCGCCAGAGATATTTTTGGGGATCTATTCGCATCTGGGGATCTTGCTAGTTCCCTTACCTATATGAGAGGCGATACTTTCAAGGTTTTAGGCTTTCCTACCTTTCCCATACGGTGGACCTGAGTTATGACTGCTCGCCTGTGCATTGGTTATACATTGGTTTCTTAGTTGCTTGAATTATGTGCCACATAGGTTACTTGCAGGGGTTATTCTGCAGGTACCCTAGGTCATATAAGGGTCAAACAACACACAACCTTTATGGAGGATAACCTCTCCGGGGGGATCTGACCGAATGGTTGTTAAGTCCATGAGGACCCTTATAACTGATTCCGTTACCTCTGATATTTAGCAGGGAGTTTCAGGCCCCTCTTGGGGGAGACATACCTTCTTTAGGGAGGAAGGCCCCTTTCAGCCACTTTACCCCATTTGTGTGCATATTGGTCGTTCAAATTTTTGGTGTTCTCTTTGATTACTAGTTGGCCTTAGGATTTTGTACTAATTTTTCGTTATCATAGATAGTGGATTTCCCATAACTCCCTATTTTACCACTACCACCCCCATGATTTTCACTCATTTCATGGGGATGAATTTGTTCTCTTTGCATAATGGTATGCAGAATTACGATGCTTAGTCCATGCCTTGGGCCTCTAGTCATTTTCTTGTTGATATGATGAATGTGCCTTCAACCTTCCCATCCTCTCCCTAGCCCACTTATATGAATCCTAGCTTTAGATCTAGGGGCACCATCGCCCCGCTGCCTACATGCTCATTTGATATGAGTCATGTCCCTCAACCAACTCTCATTGTGGGAGGTTGGAACCTCTCCTCTTACGGATCCAATCCTAGCTATGCTCTCTTAGGAGCCAATACTCAAATGGGTGCTTATTCTACTTATTACACCCCATCCGTGTATCCTTCGTCCACCATGCCGGTTCCCTCGAACACTTTTTGTAACACACTGTTTCCCCCAGTTTGTAAAAATAACTGGACTGGCCACGAACTGTGGCAAACTCAGAAATATGAATATGTGATGTGAATGAACCTTGTGGAAAAGGTCGATGAATGCGAATAATATTATGAATTTATATTGCAGGACTGTTGAGAGGGGATATGCTGAAAAAGAGACCACGATGGCTGTAAAAAGGAAGTGGAAGGCACCTCGAAAGGTGGCGTTAACTTCCGCCGAAAAAACAATACCGTATTTGGACTTTACTGGCCCGGAGAACCAAAAGCGGCTCACTGGCCCTGAATTAATGCCTTGTAGGCTGGTAGGTAGATGGCTCCTCAGGAATTAATGAGGGATGGGGAGGTGAACCACCCATTCGTAGAGCCGTCGGGCCTGACTAGCGCGAGGGAAATCGCGCCACACGCAACCTCGCAAGAGGATAAGGCGTGGGGGAGAAGCGATTGGGGTAGACGCGAGGGGAGAAAGAGAACTCTGGCGATATGCAGAGTGAGTGATAGCAGAGAGGAAGGAGAGTAACCTTCACTCCTAGTCACTGGAAAACATAGACGTAGTCTCACAACATCATGGTCTCAGCTCGGGGGTGGCTAGTGGTAAATCC
>ML792797.1:63021-79967 GCA_009831015.1 Picea engelmannii | reverse complement strand
TGGAAGTCGAGGGGAAGAGTTGCATGACATCGCAACTCCCGAGTTCACAAAAGATGAAAAGCCGAAATTGACATCAGGGAAGGCAAGTGTTAAGTATTTTGGGTTTCAGAGGTCGAAGAGATAAGGCGCTCGACCACGGGATTCGTGAAATCGCGAAGTCCGGTATCCTGAAATAAAAGAAGAATTCCCTCAAGGTTTTGTTGTGGGTAGATTTCCCGAAAAGGAAATAGAAGAGCCAATCGAGCTCTCAAGGGCCGAAAGGAAAAGATCCTATGCGGATTCCAACTTGCGGGTATGGGGGTCTGCGTCACTAGACATCTCAAACGTAATCCTAAATTACTTTTTAGGGCTTGAGAAGGATATCACCTTACTCGTTTGTGCCCTATTATTGCTGGGATACCAGAAGTGTGGGGCTCACCTAAGGGCCCTTCAGATTCTAAGGCGTCTGTGGTTTCCCCACATCCTATTTATCTATTGATTGAATCGATAGTCATGCCGATGAAATCCTCTCCTGACCATACCCCCGTTGTTGAGGGTGATGTGTCCTCTATCCCTGTTATCACACATCCTCTTCAACCTAGAATTGAAGAAGTGGTCGTACCAGTGCAATCTCTAGTCAATCCAAATCTCCTTTTGGAGGGTGATGCATCCTTCAACCATGTCGTCAACATTCCTGATAGCACTCCTTCTGAACAAGAGAGAGTTTTACTCTCCCTGAGTACTCTCCCTTCATGTCCTGGAGAAGTTCCCTTCAATTGGGATGGTCTTGTGGGGTATCCAATGCCCCCACCTATGTCCGTTCCAATAAGAGACATTATCCGATATATCATAGAGGAGATAACCTCTGCTAACACTTTGTCCTCCTCGACTTGGAGATATTTGGGTTTTCCCAAGTTGATGTCGGCTATTCGTAAGATACTGACAATCCACAGAAGTCCAACACGGGAGCCTTGGCCTCCCCCGTGACTTGCTGCCTAGAAACCTCTCAACGAGTCTGATTTAAGATATTTTTCGACTCATCTAAAAAGAAAAAATATTGTCGAGTGAATGTGTCCCTTTCACACTCGTTAATTGGACTTGAAAGGTCATGAGTCTTGGTTAATCTCTTTTTCGACTCATCTTCTAAAAGTGAAATGATTGCCGAGTGAACTTGTCTCTTTCACACTTGTAAATTGGATTTGAAAGGATGTATATTTGGTACAAGTTTATTCCTTTTTCACACCAAGTATACTAAAGATCATGAAAAAGGAAATTTTTCGGTGTTAAGTTGTGATTGCATCTCATGCCCTTGCTTGCAGTATATAGACTATAGCCAGTTCTCACTTTGTGTTATAAATCGTCTTCCTCAACAATTTTGCATCCTCAACCAAGCAGAGCCTCGTTTATATCCTTCACAATTTGACACCCTACCCAGAAGGGAACACTTCCCCGAGTGTCCATCTCCCGCATGCATCTCCTTGCATTGAGAATAGTTATGTTCCATTGCTGGAACTAGTTTTTCTTACTTGCGACACTCATTTCCTCCTTTGTATCATAACATTCATTTGTATATGGAAAAACAAAAAAAGACGGGCAAGAAGGGAGTATTATCTTATATTGGAAACAATCGTGTCTCCTTTGAACATAGCACGCAATTATTGAGTCCATTTGTTATCATAATTTTGGGTTTAGCATGGCCTTAGGAAGCTGAGCTCATTACATAGAGTTTTCTCTACCGACTGGTTACTCTTCTAGTCTCTATGGAGAATTTCATTGATGCCCCTGGCATCTCATGGTTCCATCATTGAGTCTATGTCGTCGGATTCTTCCATATGTCTCATGATCTTGTTCAAAGGAAGTCTATCAACCTGTGTCGACCATTCATCAGAAATCTTGACTTTGTAGGTTGGCCATACCCTCAGTTTGTCTCAGAATCACATGAAACTGTAGTCCTATCATGCACCTTGTCCCTACTTTCATCATTGGTAGGTAACCTTGAACCCAACAATCGACATGTCATCATTGGTCGTTGAATGCCATTAGCCTTACTGGTGGTTTCCTTGCCTTTGTCGACAATTTTCCTCATTGGATGCTATTCAGAGGGTCTTTTTCGTGTACCTCTTTCACTTGGCACACACGAAAGACACACATGGTCGTTGGTTCGTGAACATGTTCTTCATTCGATTTCCTCCAAATCATGAAGCCTCTTCTTTGTACCTTGTGCTGAATGATGAGAGATGACTTAATTCTCTCCTTTTAGTGGGTCTCCTTCCATCGACTTCAACTCATATATTCTAGAAACAAGACCTAGAGTCTTAGGAGTACCTTGAGGCTTGCAGTGATTAGTGGCAAGTTCTCTCGCCATCTAAAATTGGGAATACATCAATGTCTCTTGATCGATGGATCCTTCAAGTGTTCGACCCCAACTCCTTTATTCACACTTGTAAGAATGTACTCAGTGCCTTGATACCTACTTTCATTATCAGTAGGCTGTATTGTGTTTGTTAATGATATACCTCAATGACCAATAATCAAATGATGTCTCATTGTGTTCGACCTCAACTCCTTTATTCACATAATGTAGACTTGCACCTTTGGAAGATTGTGTAGAAGACTTGAAGACATTAGTATGTGGCCACAACTTTCCTGAGCTGTTGCTTCCTTTTCATTGGACTAGTATGACTTCACTGATCATGGGAGATCAGATTGTACTCCATTGTATACAGATATCTTCAGATTGATTTTGAGACTGGTTCTACTGGGCCTTGTTTGTGACTATGATAGCCTTTGGAATGTAACCACATTTGTATTTGCCTATTCATGGCCACAAACATTTGTTTGGTATATTTTCACATGGATTTGCAGTGTAATTCAAATTGGCAGCCATGTATGCAAAGTCAATGCAGACCGTAATGAGAAACTAAGTTCTTCCAGGTGGTTCCCCATCACTCCACTTCTGGGTTTTTATAATGTATTTCGGCCATTGCAGATACTCCTCTGACCTCACACATTAGGGGAATCTGTTATAGCAAGATTTTCCTCACCCTATGCAATCTTGCACAAAGGGCCTTTTTCCATTTCCCTATGCAGAATTTTCATCCCTTTTTGCAAAATCCAGAGTTAAAAAATACATTTTTTCCACATGTACGCACCTTGCCTACTATAAAACATGCTTATATGCAGGATGCACCACTACAACCCATGTACATCGGGATTTTTGCCCCAAAATGAAAAATGGTGTTGGGTTTTCATGTCACGACAAGAGATCTATGATCCTTGGCCTTCCATATACTGGAAACGTTTCGACTCGGCGCTTCAGTTCCATTTGAAGGATATAAATGGGCCAATTCTAAGCTATGGAAAAGAGGAGAAAGAATTCAACTTTGAGAGCAAAGTTACTTTGGAGAAATTATTTACTTCATATTGAGTCTGCATCCCTTTGCCCTTTAAGTCCAAACACAATGTTCAACCCCCAGGCTCTTCCCTTATTGATTGAGAACTTCATTGTTTCTCTTTTATGATCTTGCCTTTGGTGGATGATTGAAGTGGTGTAGGCCCAGATGGAAGAAACTTAGTTTATTAGTTCTGAACCGTGTCAACACAGAAGTCTGTAACATTTTCACTTCTGCTGATAATATATTAATATAAATACCCTTTTCCCGTCCAATTGATATCTTGCAAATATTTGAATTATTATTCCATGGGCGTATTTGTTATGTATATTAATGGATTATGCTATTGAATGTGCTAACATCATACATTATCACCATATTCTTTCTTTGCTTGTTTGTTGAGGACTAGTTGCAAGTATATTGCTTTGGGTTAAGTGCTCAACGGTGGACTTCATCGAACGTCTGGACAAGGTAGGCCTTTTATCTTATCTTGCTAGCATATTTGTTTATATAACATACTTGAGAATAGAGTTGATTTCTGAAGTCATTTTCGTCTGTTGTGGTTTACCCCTAGCCATAGAGATATTTTCCTCATAACAAACATCCATGTGTCATGCCACATCAACAGTTGCCACATCATCCCAAAAATGGTTGATCGCTGATAGTTAGGTCAACCAAATTGGGGAAGTGTTTTCGTCAGTCAACAGGGATCTCCAACGACTGATGGATGATGATTGGGTAGGTTGATTCAGAGATGTGTTGCAGTTGTTTTCCTAGAGAAATGACTGATGATTGATGGCCGATGATCGGGCATTAGGGAAATTTGCGGACAAGTTTGGTTTCACAATGAGAATCGTCGATCGACCGATCAATGATGGATCTTGAATCAATGGATTAAATTTCACACAATTTGATATCAACGATGCATATTTAAGGGCTGCTAACATAGTAAAACAATTCATTTAATGTGAAATTTTGTTGTTTTTAAAGGTCATTAATTTGTGGGGTGATTTTGAGGCCCTAAACGACATTTTTAGCCAATCAAAACCTACAAGTACATAGTGTACTAGGGTACACTCTGTATTTTCATTTAAAATAAAATAACTTGGAGAGAGCTATCCAATGAGCTATTTCAGGCACAAAATGAAGCTCGTATGAGAAAGCTACAACCAAAACAATAAAGGTAATATTTTGGCACCATATTACTTCCAGAGGGCATAAGACGTTGTTCAAAAGTCTGTTTGGGGCTCAGGAACAATATATGGAAATCTTATGAACCATAGAAGATAAATATGGAGCCAGATTCAATATCCGGGTATCTAAAAATGTGTAGGATGAGAAAGAGGACACATGTAGCATACAAAGATAAATTGGGTAAAAAAATCAAAACTTCCCCGGACCATAACTTTTAGCTTGGAGCTCGGATTTGAGATAATGAATAGTCGTTGGAAAGGTCTTGAGGAGGAGAAGACATATGTCCACCCATAATTTGTATTTGGGCACCGAAATTTCTCAAAAAGTGATGAAATAGTTTTCTACAACAATAAAAGAGTGGAAATTGCAACTTGTAAATGTTGTAACTTTTTCTCTCAAAACTTAGAAGGAGGCATGGATACAACCATTGGAAAACTGTTTCAAACAAGAATGAATCTAAGGAATCAAAATTTGAATTGGTGCATTTTTTCCTTTATAAATTGATGAAGAAATAACATGTACTCTAGTTAATGAAATGTTTTATAATATGCATGTTCTAACAATAATTATTACATGCACATTTCTTATAGAATTAGAGGCACAAGAAACAACTTTGGTTCTTATATGAGGACTGGAGTTATGGAAGATTCTCATGGATCTTACAATCATGAGGAAGAGATAATAGGTCTTCATGTTAGCATGGGAAATGCTAAGACATAGTCAAATGGGAGAAGAGATATGCAAGACCCTGTAACTATGAGAAGTCTGCATAGAGAAGTGCATTGCTATAGGGAAGACAATGAAAGGATTATGAAGGCTTAGGAAGAGATACTTTAGATATTGAATATGTTGCATAAACAAGTCAACAAAGACTCTGGCACCAAACAAGTAGCTAGTGCTAGACACATGACAACATCTAGATCCTATAGCAAAAGGGATGATCATGGGAATGACTGGCAACCAAGAAACATGAGCAGGCGTCGTCGTTCTCCAAGGAATCCACCAGAAGAAATCATGCAAATTCAGGGATAGGGATAATCCTATTGATGTTTGTGGTAGCGTCAGACATGTACTTCCGCATTTTCTTGTGTCTAGCATGTGGAAGTTGTTGAAATCTTAGTGTTAGTTTACTTTAGTTAAAATGAATTAATTAAAGTAAATTTTTTTTTATTAGTAATGGAGTTATTTAAGGAACATGCTTAGCATGCAACATGTAATCTAAATCTTATGTGAATGTGAGAATTAATCTCAACTGTAGATCACTTTGAAGATTAAAAATAGATTATAACTCATAATTATAAAAGCAAGGCTAGGGTAAAGGAGAAGTTACTTTTGATAGGAGATCAAAGTCAGAGACTTTTGATGAGATATTAAAGTGAGAGACTTTGATGAGAGACCAAGATTGAGGATAACAAAGAATAACTTTTTCTAGTGTGAGGAGTGTAGGAGAAAATAAAACCTTTTGGTTACACTAGAGGGAAGAGATCTCACAGGTTGGGTGAAGAGATTTCATCCAAGTGTTGATCAGAGGGTTAGATCACAAAGGACCATGATTAAGTATCTTAGATAGGTAGAGAAAGACTTCCATCTAGAGTTCATATAGGTCAAGGAGGATATAGAGAAAAAGAAACCACATGTGGGTTTTAGTGACATAATCCACATGGAAGTGTCAAATTGTATGGATATTGTTGTATGGGTTTTTCGTACACATACATATTTTATAGTGTATACAATCACATATATACGCGGTTCATAGAGGGATGAATCCCATATGCGTCAGGAAACATGTTGGTACATGGTCGTACAACAACACAAGAGTTTCCAGGTTTGTTTGCAATGTATAATTCTCTCAGTGGGCCATTTTCCTTGTTACAAGAGCCCCTATTTGACTTTAATAAAAGCATCTAAGTACCAGTTTTCCCTCGGAGGTTTTCCAGGGGTGGTTTAACTGAAAATATTGGTGTTTATATGTGATTGATTTAGTTTCCTTGTTTATACTTCCATTGCATGTTTATTTGATTACTATGTTGTGCTTTTAGTAGATAAAGTGATTTTGTTTTGAGCTAACTATCAAGTGTTGAGTAGTGGATGAAAATCAACATTGTATCAGAGGATACCAAGGGTTGAATCTACTGGAAAATCAACATGGTATCATAGTTGAGGATTTGAAGGAAAGATGGACATTAGTATCTGAAGGGAGGAAACCAAGAGGAAGGATATTATCAAGTTGATAACCAACATGGGAAATCGAAGGACAAATTTCAGGGAAGAAATAGTACAAGGGCAGTTTCAGTAGAGGTTTATCAGATCAGATCTTGGAGATGGTGAACACATTGAAGATTGAGGAAATATTGGAAGGGGAAACCAACTTCTGGGTGTGGAAGGCAATGATTATTCTTATATTGGAGGAGAATGACCTCGAAGAGTATGTTGAGTTCGTGGTTGCAAGTCCTACTGATCCACATGAATTGATAGCTCACAAGAAGAAGGAAGTGAAGGCCAAGCGGGTGTTTCTAGAATCCATAAAGGATCACTTGATTCCGCACATTGCTGAGAAGAAATCTACCAAGGAAATGTATGTTGCTTTCGTGAGTCTATACCAAAATAAGAATACATGCAGGGTGCTACACTTGAAGCACCAACTTCAGTTTGTCAAGATGTCTAGTGAGGACACGATTGTGAACTATATTATGAATATTACATAGATCCGAGATCAACTTGTAGCCATTAGAGAGACAATATAGGATGCCGAGTTGGTGAATGCATCATTGAGAGGTCTTCCCAAGTCTTGGGAACCTTTTGTGCAAGGGATCTATGCACGAGAGACGATTCCAAGTTTTGATAGACTATGGACTGATTGTATTTAGGAGGAGACTTGGTTAGAGTCCTAAGATGGTTCGAAGAGTAGCCATGATGAGAAATTTTCTCTTGCTAGCCAGGAAAGGAAGGGAAAGTTCAGGAATATTTCTAGTGGAAAGTCTATCTCTCAAGATGACAAGAAGAAGAAGAACATGAGAAAATACAAGTGCTTTGCATGTCACAAGTTTAGACATTATGTAGGGAAATGTTTGCAAATGAAGAAGGGGGGAATGAAGTGCAACTAGAGGTAGTTGTGATCCCAAAGACTCAAGTGGATGATTTTTACAAGAAGTTTGAACAAAACAAGTTCTTACTTGTTTCCCAGACTTCCTTGGGCACTATATTAGATGGTGCATGGTTGATAGATAGTGGAGCCACGTTTCATATGACAAGAGCACGAGAGGTGTTCGAGAGCTTCATAGAGTTTGACTCAGAGATGCATGTGGAACTTGGTATGGGGACCAAGCATGCAGTGAAGGGATCTGGAACAATTCATTCCAGATGGAATTAGGAGGTGTTTTGAGAGTGCAGGATGTGTTGTGGGTGTCAAAACTCAAGAGGAGTGTGATCTCAGTCTTAGTGATTGAGAAGAAGAGATATGAGGTCCTATTTCGAGATGGACATGCACTCAGCATGCACGAAGGATATAGCTCAGACAAAGCAACTGTAGTTGGAGTTAGAGAGAGAAATTTTTATATGTTAAAGGTACAACCTATGCAATTAGTGACAAGTAGAAGAGTGGCAAAGAATAGGGAGCAAGTAGCTCCGAAGGTTGAGAATCTCAAAGGGAGTCAAACTTCAGGTTTAGGGGGGGAAGGAGAAACCTTCCAAGTCTGTCAAGAAGGAGTCATGGTACGAGATGGACCTGCAGGATGCTCAATAGAAAGAGACTTTTAGGATCATGTTCAAAGGTAGTGAATCTTCAGAGACAGGTCAAACCATCATGGTAGGGATAGATTCTATGTTAGAGGGAGCAACCAATCATGTATATTGGAGAGCACACATGGTAACATATATGATAGCGAAGATAGATCCAACTCCAGGTGCGAGAATTACCTTCCTTGCTAAGAGGGAGTGTTGATGTTTGTGGTATCATCATACATGTACTTCCACATTTGATTGTTTCTAGCATGTGGAAGTCATCGAAAGCCCAGTGTGAGTTTCATTTAGTTAAAGTGAATTAATTAACATAAAAGTGTTTTTTATTAGTAATTGAGTTATTTAACGAACATGTGTAACATGCGTAACATGCATCATGTAATCTAAATCTTAAGTGAGTGTGAGAAGTAATCTCAACCGTAGATCACTTTGAAGATTAGAAATAGATTATAACTCATAATTATAAAAACAAGGTTGGGGTAAAGGAGAAGTTACTCTTGATAGGAGATCAAATTCAAATACTTTTGATAGGAGATCAAAGTTATAAACTTTTGATGAGAGATCAAAGTGAGAGACTTTGGTGAGAGACCAAGGTTGAGGATAACAAAGAAAGACTTTTTCTAGTGTGAGGAGTGTAGGAGAAAATAAGGACTTTTTCTTACACTAGAGTGAGGAGATGTCACATGTTGAATGAAAAGATTTCATCCAAGTGTTGATCAGAGGGTTGGATCACAAAGGATCGTGATTCAATATATTGGATAGGTGGAGAATATAGAGGTCATATAGGTCAAGGAGGAGAGCGAGAAGAAGTTTCCACAGGTGGGTTTAAGTTGAAAGAAGCCACAAGGAAGTGTCAGATCATATGGATCTTTCCGTACAAGTTTTCCATACACATATGTGGTGGTTCACAATGTAGATGGTTGTGTAAATACACAGTTAACAGAGGGATGAATCACATATTCCTCGGGAAATGTGCTGATACATGGTCTTATAACAACACTTGAGTTTCTAGGTTTCTATGAAGTGTATAATTATATCAGTGGGTCATTTTCCCTATTACGAGGGCCCTAGTTTGACCTTAATAAAAGCATCTAAGAACTAGTTTTCCCTCCGAGTTTTTTCCAGGGTTAGTTTACCTGAAAATATTGGTGTTTATATGTGCTTGATTTGGTTTCCTTGTTTATGATTCCACTGCATGTTTAATTGATTACTCAATTGTGATTTTAGTATATAAAGTGATTCGTTTTTGAGCCAACTACAAGGTGTTGAGTAGATGATGAAAATCAACATGGTATCATAGCACACTAAGGATTAAATCCGCTGGAAAATAAACACAGCCCAAGTGTGTCTCCTATCCGGAGGAAAATAAGAAGGCTTGAGGTAGACATATTGCAAGGTGAACTCAGGAAAATCAAGGCACCAAATTTCAATGCTGAGCACATGAAAGAAGAAGAGGATGAGATTTGACTGTTGGAAATGAATAAATATTTTCAACTGCATGATTACCCCTCAAGGGTAGAAGCTAGAATTGGAGCCTACCAATTGCAAGGAAAGACATCCATGAGGTAGGATCAGCTTAAGCAAGCCAAAAACCTTGGTGAGAAGAGGATCTCATGGAGGAATTTCAAAGGATATTTCCAAGAGAAATATTTTTCCAAGCATTATTATGAAAGGAAGATGAAAGAGTTATTTGAACTCAAGCTGGGAAACTTAACAATGGATGAATATGAGAAGAGGTTGAAGTATGTTGACTTCATAAATGATGAAAAGGTCAAGATCCAAATCTTACCAAGTGGGATACCCTCCTTCTATAGTGATAAGATACAATATGATAACTCCAAAACTTTGGAGAAATCCAAAAGGAGAGAAAAGCATATTTATGAGCATAACAGAGGAAGTCCGGTCTTCCAAAATGATTGGAATGAAACGATGAAGGGTAAGAAGGATCAAAGGTAGAAATTTTTCAAGCCACCATTTTTCAAGAACAACACCCAAACAAATCAACAAGGCTAGTCAACCCAAAATCAACACAAGAATGCAAATTCATTTGGGAAAAGGCCAAGACAACAACCTGTACAATGTTGGGGGTGTGAAGGAAATCACTTATATAGGGAATGCCCTCACAAAGGAGAAATAATGAGGACTTTCCAAAACATTCAAGAGGTTGAAACAATGGAATACATGGGAGGAAACATTCCAAGGATTTACGCAGCCTTAGAAAACAAGCAAGCAAAATATCAATCCCCCATGATTAAATTAGAAGGTAAGATTAATAACCATCCCATAGAAATTTTAATTGATTGTAGAGATAGCCACAATTACATAAAATATAACATTGTTGAAATATTTCACTTGCAAAGGAGTAAGCATAAGAAATATTGGTTAGTTCAGTTAGCCACCGGGGCTAAGAGAAAAATCAATGAGTTGGTTAAATATTGTCAAATAGACATGAATGGACTCAGTACAAAGGTATATGTAAACATCATACCATTGGGTTCATATGATTGTCTAATTGACATGGATTGGTTGGAAAACACCATGTTGTCCTATATTGTTACAATAATACAATTACATGTCTTGATGAAGAAGGGAAATGAGGCAAGTTTCGATGCATTCCAAGACCTGTAATTGTTAGAGAGATTTCAGCTATGCAATCAAAAAAGAGTTTTAGGAAGGGATGTTAGATTTTTGCAGCCCACATAGAAGAGACAACCAAAGATAAGTGACAATCATTGAAGACCATCCGGTCTTAATGGATTTTGAAGATGTCTTTAGGGAAATCCCATGATTTCCACCAAAGAGAGACATTGATTTCTTTATTGATTTGGTGCCAAGAGCTACCCCAGTGTCCAAGACACCTTATAGGATGGGTACGCCAGAATTGAAAGAGTTGCAGATGCATCTTGAAGATATTTTGAAGAAGGGTTGTATACGCCCAAGTGTGTCACCTTAGGGTGCCTTGATTATTTTTGTGAAGAATAAAGATGGAACCTTAAGGTTGTGTATTGATTTCAGAAAACTGAATAAGGTCACCATAAAGAACAAATATCCTTTGTCGAGGATTAATGTTTTGTTTGATAAATTGAAAGGTGAAAGGATATTTTCCAAGATTGACTTGAGATCAAGCTATCATCAATTAAGGATAAAGGAAGAAGACAACAATAAGAAAACATTCAGGAAAAGGTATGGGAATTATGAATTCACAGTAGTGCCATTTGGACTATCAAATACCCCAACTATTTTTATGTGCCTGATGAATGGAGTGTTTAAGGAATACTTGGAAAAATTTGTAATTATGTTCCTATATGATATAATCATCTACTAAATCAGAAGAGGAACATGAACACCATTTAATAATGGTGTTGCAAGTTTTAAGAGAGCATAAATTGTATGCTAAGATAAGTGAGTGCATCTTTTATCAAAAGAAGATTCACTACTCGGGACATATAATTTCAACAGAAGGGATAACAATTGATCCTAAGAATATAGAGGACATTAGAGGATGGTCAGTGCCAAGGAATGTCATAGAGTTCATATCATTCATGGGTCTTTCCTGTTGTTACTGAAGATTCATAAAAGGGTTTTCAAATATTTCAAGCCCAATCACTTCTCTGCAAAAGAAGGGAGTGAAATTTGAATGGACTTCCAAGTGTGAAGAAAGTGTTCAACAACTGAAAGACTTTTTGACAAATGCATCAATTTTGAATATTGCGTATCCAGATGAATATTTTTTTGTTTGCACTGGTGCATGAAAGGAAGGGATCGGTGGAGTTCTCACTCAAAAAGATAATGTGATATGCTATGAATCCAGAAAATTAAAGAGTGTGAGAGGAATTATGCTACCCATGAGTTGGAATTAGCAACAATTGTACATGCATTGAAAATGTGGAGACATTACCTCATAGGGAATAAATTCGAGCTAAGGACATACCACTGTGGTCTAAAGCATTTTTTTGGCCATCCAACACTAAATGCTAGACAAGCTAGATGGATTGATTTTCTTAGTGAGTATGAATTTGAAATTAAGCATATAAAAGGAAAAGAAAATCAAGTGGTTGATGCACTCATTCAGAGAGCTCATGACAAAGTGCATATTGCAGCCATCAACATGTATAGGACTGATATGAAAGATAAAATTATTGAAGCTGCAAATTCAGATCAACAATATCTAAAAATAAAAGAAACATTACAACAAGGTAATTTTCAACTGAAATTTAGTTTTTATGAGATGAAAGAAGATACAATTCTTAGGTACAAAGGAAAAATATGTGTCGAATTTCAGTGAGCGGAAAAATGGAAGGCTAAAGGAAATGCATAATGTTCCATATGCTAGGCACCCATGATATCATAATACAATTGTAGCTGTGAGAAGAAAATACTTTTGGCTAGGAATGAAGAAAGAAGTGACTAATTATATAGCCAGATGCCTAGAATGTTAGAAAGTGAATACTGAGCATAGACATCCAACAAGGCTTCTACAACTTTTTCCCATTCTAGAATGGAAGTGGGATTTCACAGTGGATTTTATTACAAAGCTTCCCAAAACAACTAAGCAACATGATTCCATCATGGTGGTGGTGGATAAATTGAATAAGGAAACAAACACATTTGATCCTATTGAATACTACACATAAGGCAACATATATTGCATAAATATATATGCAAGAAGTTTCTAGGCTATATGGAGTGCCTAAGGAAATAGTTTCGGATAGAAATCCAAAGTTTACTTCCAATTTTTGGAAAGGTTTGTTCAAAATGACTTGGAACAAATTTAAATATCAGTACAACGTATCACCCAGAATCAGATGGGAAAACATAGAGGACTAACAAAATAATTGAAGACATGTTCAAAATTTGTTTGATGGATCAACCATCAAAGTGGGAAGATTATATTCATTTAGTTGAATTTTCTTACAATAATGGGTATCAATCCTGATTGAAAATGAGCCCATTTGAAGCATTGTATGGAAGAAAGTGTAACGCCCCAATAAGTTGGGATAATCTAGTAGACATAGTAGTTGTTGGGATAGATTTTTTAAAGGAAATGGAAGATCAAATGGCAAATATCAAGCAGAATTTAAAGGCTTCCGAGAATAGACAAAAAAGTTATGCATAAAATAATAGAGTGTTTAGATATTTTAAAGTGGGAGAACACGTATTTTTAAAAGTAAAGGCGAAAATAAGTTCGTTAAGATTAGGTAGTTTCCCAAAGTTGGAAGCAAGATATTGTGGACCTTTTGAAATATTAGAAAATACAAGGCTAGTTGCATACATGCTAGCATTTCCTACATCCATGAGAGTGCATAATGTATTTCATGTGTCATTATTAAAAAAATATGTGCCTGACCCTAACCACATAATTGATTGGAATGTGATCAAGGTTGAGCATGAAAGGGATTTCTGGGTGAAATCAATATGCATCCTAGACTAGAAATTCAAAGTGATCAGGAACAAAGACATTGGGTTGGTAAATGTTCAATGGACCTTCTACAGTCCTGAATATGCTATATGGGAGCATGAATAAAACATGCAATAATAATACTCGCAAAGTTTTGACAATTTTGAAGAAAACAAAATGCAAGACTCCTTTTTGAGCAACTAAAGTTCTAGAACCACATTTCAAAATCCTAGACAACTACACTAGGGGACCTAATAAAAGAATGACTCATTCCTTGGGTTAATCCTGAAAAATGAATGGTACATTCCTTGGGTTATCCATGATAAACGAATGATGCATTTCTTGGGTCAACGGGTTGAGAGGAACACGAGTTTGTGATGGTTGGAACTCTTATTGGAATTGTAAAATTGTAGAATTTTATTTTCTAAGTATTGTGATGTAAATTTGCATATATGTATATTGACATAGTGTGCACCACGGACAATGCACAATTGTAGAGGAGGGGGAATGTAACATCCCAACAACAATCCCCAATTTAATTAATGCTTAATGTAGATATAATATGTGGCCACCACGAAGAGATGTATATGCAAATTATATTTCTGAATTTTAATAATAAAATGTGGTGTCAATTGATAATGGGACATGGACAGAGATGGGGGATGAATTAATCCACAAGAGAGGGGAGGGTCTAAGAGAATGAGTAAGAGGGTTCCAAGGGGGAATTACCCATGTTTATTAATTCCACCCACATACCTGAATTTTATTATGACTATGCATTAAACTCTATTTATGATTGAGTGTTCCCAAAGCCAATCATTGAATGTATGTAAGAGGCTGGGTGTGAGAATTCACATAACTTATTTATTGGGAGCATGGGGGTTGAATACAATCAAATTGGGGAAGTGTTTGAGTCAAGCAAATAATCCAAAGGGAGGAAATTCATATGGGCAGCTACAAAATTTTTAGTCAGTCAATGTTTTTGCATGAACAACAAGTAAATAGAAAAAAAATAGCTTGGAGCTAGAGCAACCATGGAGGATGAGTTCTAGAGAATGCTAGATCATTTTTAGTGTATTTGGAAACGAAGACTAAAGAGCCAAGTTTTCAGGCATGAAGAATGAACTCCTATGGGAGTTTCACTAAAACATCAAGTGTTTGCTATTATCGCTGGTAGTTTTCCTGGAAGTGAGTTCCCTTGAGATTCCTAGCTGAGATATTTTTTGTTACATGTGCCAGAGAGATCCCGATAAAAAAATGGGACACTCAAGGTACTGAGGTCAGTGAAGGGGTCATTCCTTGGGTTGGGCAGGTCGAGAGGAAAAGGGTTGGTGGAAAATCAGGATAATTTTAGGAGAATACCAATGGATTTTGAGTTTTATGAGCTATGAGTGGACAATGAGATACCACCCTCTTTTGTGGATTAATAGCCTCGATCTTTTTCATCATGTTTGAAGTGAAATATTCTTATGTGGTCATAGAGGCCAGGAAAACAGTGACTGCTGTAAAATTTTATTTCCTTGATACACCTAATGTTACGTGCAACAAAAATAGTGACTGCACTAACTTCAAAGACACACCTTTATATTGGTGTAATGCTGATGTGGATGGTTTATGCTGCAATCTTGGTGATAGACGAGTTTTTTTTGTTGAACGTGTGGAAATATTTAATTATGGGCATGGGAATTTTATTATTGTATGGCCATATATTTTGAATTTTATATATTTATCAATGTTCTTAACTTTACTATGGATCGAAAGTTTGTATTCTTGTTTATAGATAAGTTTAGATTAAAACAATGAGAAAATATTATCTATTTATACAAAGGGAGAGTTATCCAAATGTATTTTGAAATGATAAATTTGCAGTGAAAAATTGTAAATATTTATTTTAATCAAATAATATAATGGTGAGTCATCACACACAAAAAAAAAATAAAAAAAAATCAAAACTTAAAAATAATAATAATACAAATTGAAAATGGATTTCAATCATTCTTGAAAACGATATCAAAATAATGTTTTTACATTTACGCTAACTTGGTTTCTTGAGTCACTTCAACAAAAATCAATGACGAAACTTGTGCGTAAAGGGCAATAGGTAAAACAATTTTTTTGAAATTTGATTTGCTCGCATTTGTACTCATTCTTGCATTTTATATTTTTCTAAGCTCTCACAGTTTTCATGCAGGATTAGTACTAAGCCTTTACAGGTTCGAATACGATCCAATATCATGCTGAAGTGATTCTCAGGAATCACAAAAGTTTTCAGAAAAACATGCTTTGTTGACAGCCTGAAGGAGCTAATTTTCATCACATGTCATGACGTTTTCCGTTACACAGAAATCCTTCATAAAACCATTTGCGTCATGAATTGTTTACCCACATTTATCTTTCAAAGATCATTAGTCATCCATGCTGGAGTCCACTATTTCATTTCCTTACCTGTCATGACTTCATACACGCCTATCTTTCTGAGTCTCATACATCTCTTTCTTATTTTGCAGTTCATTTTTCCTTATGAATAAAACCATTCAGTTCATTTCCATCACTGCATTGCCTTGTTTTACTTTCCATACAAACCTGTTTCTACTGAGATATTTTCATCTATAGTCCTACCAATCTTTTTGTATGAACTCACGTTGACTGATGTGGGATTCCTTAAGGCCCACATTTCAACAAGTCTTTCCCCATCGACGTCAGCACCTTATCTGGGATAGATACTAGAGTTTGTTTGAGTACCTTGAGGCTTCCATGCCTTAATGGAAAGTTTTCTCGCTGAAAATCATGGGAATACATCAATGTCCCTTGATCGTTAGATCTTGCAAGTGGCTCGACATCATCTCATTCATTCTCACTTCCCAGGATGTACTTAGGTACCTTGGCACTCATTGACATCAATGATGAGCTTGCCTCGCATTGGTTAACGACATTCATCAATGGTCGGTAATCCAATGACTTATTTTCATGCTCGACATCGACACATTCATTCGCATGACTAGAATTGTACCATCGGGTTTAGCAGCGAATGAAGACTATACACTTTTCCATGACTCCATCAACATACGCAACAATATTTTTCGAGCCATGTTAGAGTACCACAGTTCCACTTTTAGACTTCGTATTTTGATTCATACAACCAATCAGCAGTTCAGATTCCTTCACTTCATGTTCCATGATCCAATCGCAGTGATATAAGCAGTCACATTTTTCCTGATCCAACAACAACTACATCCCTATTGCAC
>ML792797.1:27412-59776 GCA_009831015.1 Picea engelmannii | reverse complement strand
AAGAGAAGATTAAGGAAGAAAAGACGGAATGTGAACTATGCAGAAGACACAGTGACTGATATTGGGTTGAAGTGAGAAGAAGAGAAGAAAAGATGGTGCGAAGTAAGAGAAAGCAAGTCGTTGTACGAGGAGATCGAGGATGACAGATAAGAAAGGAAGATGGATCGTGGACAAATCAACAAGAGGAAAAAGCTACCGTTGGATGCTTTGGAGCACCGTGCGAGAAGGAAGGAAAGACAGGTTGGCGAAGCCCTAAAAACATGGATCAAGTTGACCTAGGGTTTTAGACACCTAGGGTTTTGAAACTTAGGTTTCAACCTAAGGATGTTTGTGAGCTATTGTAATGTATAAATAAAGGTCTAAAGGACCTGGATGGGTTGGTGTTAGGTTGGTTGAGAGTTCATTGTCATTGTGTGATTGAGTGAGTACTACTGTGTGAGAGAGAAGTGTTGTGTGAGAGGGCCTTATGTATTGTAAGATCTTCAACTGGGTGCAAAGATCAACCCTTCATCTAGGTGTGCAGGGAGGGGAGAGAGAGAAATAGAGAGAGAGAGATATGCAGGCTAAGAGCATAGATAAGAATTGTATGCTTTCATCTTAATATATTATAAAGCACAGTTTTGTGGACGTATCCCTAGAGAGAGGGTGAACCATGTATATCTTGTGTTATGTGTGATTGATGTTGGTTTATTTGTCATTTGATATACTTCTATTGTGATATTGTGTTATATCTGATAGATAGTTGTGTGAAGTATATCTAAGCTGGTAATTGATATCTAGATGTTGTGTTGTTCTTGTATTGGATCCACTCTATATTCCCTTGGTTGTAGACATCTGTGTCCTGCAACCCCCCATAGCTACTTCGGGTGAGACTGCATCTACCTTGCAGGTGTTTCCGAAAGGGCCAGTAGTTAGTATTTGTTGGTGCGCTCTTGGATCTGAACCCTGGGTCTTCCCCTGTGCCAACAAATGGTTCCGTTGTCGGGACATGAATCTTCTTGAGGGAATGTAAAGGTGGTTTCCATCAAAGACATAGATTCAGAAGTGGATAGAGGATCAAGAAAAGGAATTTACTGAAGCCCATAACAAGAACCCTAATATTAGTATAGAGGATTGGTTGGGAAGATATATCTTTACTGATATACATGAGATTTTCTTTGGAGGAATTAATCAGGAGTTATACAAGTGGTTAACTAGGTTAACAGACACCCAATTTGAGATCAGATCTAGACCACCTGTGGTTTGGAGGTCCGTGATGATTAAGAAGGTCAAGAGAGTTGATAATGTTGTGTCAAGAGCAATAGATCATTGGTTCAATAGTACCATTGGAGGGTATATCACCGAGTTTTTTATTGACAGAGTAGAGTCATATAGCCAAGCTGAGAGGTATTTCTTTAAGGGACCCAGAGGAAAATTTCTACACTTTTTGAAGTTGAAGATCAAGATGTTGTTGCATGAGAAGAACATATTGAAGATACAGTAGTTGGTCAGATCAAAAGAGCTAATGGTCAAGAACTCGGGCAGCGACAACGACACGGAGGCTGGACACACATGCAGTGGGAGAGCATTCAGAGAAGTCCCTCTTGCAAGCCTGTTTAAGAAGAACTACGGGGACAAGGGTTTCTACAGTGGAGAAGAGGTAGATCTGACAGATGAAGAGCATTCAGAATCTGCTAGGGTAAAGGAAGGGAAAGCTGAAGAACCTCGTCGGAAAGAGCCAAAAACTTCAGGAACCGTGTCGACTATTGAAGTAAGTACTATTATTCCTCCCGTTATTTCAACAACATTAAGAAATCAAAGTAATTAGAGTCACCAGAGTGCTCTGAGCATTGTCACTAGCAGTACACCACATACTCAGTTAGGAAACCTAGGAAGATCTATGGCAGATGAGATGAGGTTACCCACTTTTAGAGGATATGGATCTAAAGATCCTGATCAACACTAGTTTTTATGTGAAGTTGTATGGAGTATTGAGAATATCACCGATGAAGGTGTTAAACGATCTCAACTTAGCACTACCCTAAGAGATCGCGCACTGAGCTGGTATATGAAATTTGTCCAAGGAATTGCACTGAAACCGCTGAATGTCATTAGTACTGCGTTAATTGTTGAATTCAAGAAACCTAATTCAGAGTCCCAGTGCATTACAAAGCTAAAATAAATCAAGCAGAGAATAGTTGAACTTGTGTGGGATTTTGATCATAGATTTAAGACCTTGATAGGCCATTTGAGTTTTCAGATCCCATATGAGCAGAACAAGGAATGTTTCATTGATGCCCTCTTACCACACATCAGAGTTCCTCTAATGCAACAAAATATTTCTTCTCAGTTTGAGGCTCTGAATATCACCATGAAGTTAGAATCAACCCCTATGGGAGAATCCATCTTAGGTATGAGCCAAATCTTGAGTCAACTAACTAGTTTATCTCTACATGTTGAAGATATGAAGAAAGACAAGGGAAAAGATAAAAGATAATACATCTGGTGTATTAGATGAAAATCAGAAGCCCATGACAAGGAACATTGTCCCTTATTTCATGAATACTTGACCTCTGGAGCTCCGAGCCCTTTGAAGCAAGTTAACCTACCCTGGTGCGAGGTATGTAGAAATAGACATCACCCTAGAGAATGTTACTATCTACAAAAATATGTCCAGACACCCACAAATATCTATTGCACGTTCTGTAAGTTGGTAGGACACAATAACAGGGATTTTAGGGCTTACGGCCTCATGCATGAAAGGTAGAGGGATGTATATAAAATTCAAGTTGAAGTACAGTAAGAAGGAATCACTGTGCAGTATAATTCATCAGGAAGAGGAAACTTCAACCCTCGCGGTGGATTCAGAGGAAGAGGAAGAGGAGGAGGTATGGATCGAGGTCGAGGACAGATCATTTGTTACAACTACATGCAACCAGGACACTTAGCAAGGAACTGTCAAAGCCCTTGTACCACTTGCAGCTACTACAGATCATTCGAGCATGTTATTGAAGATTGTCCTGTGTTGCTAGACAAACTTCAGGAGAGACGATGACCTCATCAGAACCCATAAGTGCAACTGATATACATTGAGCCTCGCAGAGAGGACCCTAGAGTTTTTGTTATCACTAGAGGGGGAATTGTTATAGGAGAAGACAAAGAAACCCAAGGAAAGACTACAAAAGAATCGAGAGTCAAGAAATTTGCAGAGAAGACATAAGTTTTTGATGCAAAGAAAGAAAAACAAATATTTGAGGAAGTAAGAAAATAATTTTTGAGAGACCAAGGTTCTTCATCGAAGACATGGCAAGAAGTAAGAGAATGTGGAATGCCTCTGTCATTCGACCTGTCTACTCTACCAGGAGAAGGAAAAAAGGTAAGCAAGCTCATGGAATTCTTATATACTTGTATTAAGTTGATTCAGGATGAAAGTGTTGTACAAGAGCTACAAAATTTAATTAGATAGTACGAGTTAGGAAAGATAGATCCCTTGTTAAATAGAGCAGTACACCAAGTCTGTAAAAAGATAAGGAAAAATAAGGAACTACACTTGAATGCTCAAATTGGAGAGTATGATATAGACTATGTAGTCCTCGATTTAGGGTCAGAGGTCAATGCCATGACAAAGAAGACCTAGGCACTGATGGGAAAACCTAAGTTAATCTATTCCCCTATCATGCTTAGGATGGCTAATCAACAATATGTAATCCCCTTTGGAAGATTGGAACATGTCCCTGTGGACATCGATGGAGTAAGGACATTTGTAGACTTCAAGGTGATTGAGATAGTTGATAATAGTTATCCTTACCCTGTGCTATTAGGAATTGATTGGGCTTTCAATAATTCCACTGTGGTTGATTTAAAGAAAGGAAGAATGATGTTTGAAGGAGATTTCCTTAGAGCCATTGCACCTTTAGATCCCGACGAAGGTCAGAGATACATAGAACCCATCGGGGAAGAAGACTGTGCATATGAACTAGAAAACATATACAAATTAACAGCCAGAAAACAAGATTACATTAATCCTATGACGAATGGGAATCTAATATGGAGAAGTGACAACGCATGTTCATCAGATTCAGAAGAAGCACTGGAAAATTGGAAGAACAAAACATACGAAGTATCTACAAGGAGATGTGATAGATTAACCAGAGAAGTTCGTTGGATTGGCACAATAGTAAGTAACTTTCCCACATTTGATGGTCTAAATCATTTAGAATATTTCTTGTTGGAATTTGAAGAAATTGTACCAATACAACAAATATTTTTGGCAATGGATGAGGCCCTGAAAGAAACCCCAGCAAGACGGTGGGGGACACACAAAAACAACATTACAGAATGGGTACAATGTCACACTTTGATGATAGCGTGGTTTTCAGAGAAAGTAGAAGGCTGCGAAGTTAGGTACATAGGTCGAAGCTATCTGAATGACCATGTGTGACGTTGCGAGGAAGCATGGAGAAGCATTCCTCAAGAGCAGTGGGTGCACAAATTCATAAACACACTGGACACAACCCCTATCAATTGGTACCTACAAGAAGAATTTTGCCTCGTCACTGTAGATTGGGAAGGTATGACTCAAAACTTTGTAACTACCTTTTTGTTTGAAATCCAATACCCTACAGTGGATTAAGCGTTACAGAGTGTAATACATAAAGTATTTGAGGAGGAACCTAGCCTCCCTTTGGAACAAGAAGAGGACGAATGGACTGCACCTCTCCATAAATTGCAAGGCTATTACAATATCAATGTTAACGAAGACGATGATCCTAGGAAGGTGAACATCGCTGAAACAGAAGGCCAAAGAGACATAGAAGGACTGGGAGTTGAAATACCTTTCATTGGAAAGTTGATCAATATCAAGAAAGTAAATATTGGAACAGAGAAAACACCGAAGCTTGCAAATGTTGGAGATTATTGGGATGTTTCCACCATTGACAAGATCACAGAGTTACTGCATGAATATTGGGACTTGTTTCCAACCAATTTCACTGATATGAAGGGAATTAAAGGGACCATGGGAGAGATGATCATCCCTTTGAAACTATATGCAAGGCCAGTCAAGCAAAGACCCTACAAATTGAACCCTAAATATAAGGAGAAAGTGAAGATTGAACTTGAAAAAATGTTGGAAGCAGGAATCATAGAACCTGTTGAAGAGTTAGAGTGGATTAGCCCTATGGTGGTACAAGACAAGAAGATAGGAGAGATTAGGATCTATGTAGATATCAGGAAGCTGAATGATGTTTTTTTGCATGACCCATTCCCTATGCCATTCACTGACGAAGTGCTAGATAATGTAGGAGGACAGGAGGTATATTCTTTTACAAATGGATTTTTCGGATACCATCAGATCCAGATTGCCAAGGAAGATCGCCATAAGACCACATTTGCAACAGAATGGGGATCCTACCAGTATACAATGATGTCGTTTGGATTGAAGAATTACCCAGCCATCTTTTCCAAGGTGGTGGTCGAAGCGTTCAAGGAGTTTTTACATAAATTCCTGGAAGCATATTTTGATGATTGGATTGTTTTCAGCTTATTACAAAATCATATTGAATGTTTAAGATTAATGTTGGATAACTGCAGGTAGTGTCAAATTGCCTTGAACCTAAAGAAGTGAATATTCTTTTCACTATTTGGAGTGTTGTTAGGTCATATTGTGTGTAAATAGGGACTGCTGGTAGACCCATCTAAGAATGCTATTATAGTTGATCTGCCCCCTCCTACTTCAGTAAAATAGTTGTGCACTGCACTGGGACATAGTGGATATTACAAGAAGTTCATTAAAGGCTATGCATAGATCACAACACCCATGGAGAATATTTTGAAGAAATACTGTCAGTTTAATTGGACAGAAGAATGTCAGCAGAGCTTCGACCCACTGAAACAGAAAATGGTTACTACGCCTATTCTGGTCTTCCCAGATTGGAGCAAGGAATTTCACATGAATTTCGATGCATCTTATATTGCATTAGGAGTTGTGTTAGCACAACCAGGAGCTGGAGACATTGACCACACATTAGACTTTGCTAGCAGGAAGCTATCAACAACTAAGATTAATTACACCACCACTGAGAGAGAAGGGTTAGCCATGGTGTATGCACTTCAAAAATTTTGTCACTACTTGTTGGGAGGACACTTTAAAATGTTTATTGATCACTCCACACTGAAATACCTAGTCAACAAGCCAATGTTGGGGGGGAGAATATGCAGATAACTTATTCTATTTTAGGAATATGATTTTGAGATCGTGGTTAAGCTAGGGAGAATGAACAAAGGTCATGACCACTTGTCAAGGTTAGAACATGGAGAAGGGCCTTCTAGTTTGGAGGATACATTGTTGGATGCACAGTTGCTGGCCATTATAAATATTGATGATCACTTCATGAAGATAGTCCAGTTCTTGTCAACAGGAATGTCACTTAGGGAATACACAATCACCCAGAAGAAACAATTGGTAGTGTGCGCTGGAGACTTTTCATTTATAGCTAGACAACTATACAAGATGGGGCCTGATGAGATATTGAGGAGGTGTGTTATGGAGGCAGAGTGACCATTGATCCTCACAGAAGATCATGAAGTCATCACAAGAGGACACTACACAGGGAAAGAAACAATGTAGAACGTTCTTAGAGCTAGCCTTTGGTGGCCTACCTTACATAGAGATGCCAAGGACTATTACAGAGCTTGTGATGTATGTCAAAAAGTTGGAAACTCATCCAGAAGAGATGAAATGCCTTTAGAACTGCAACTGACCCTACAAGCATTTGAGAAATGGGCAATTGACTTCGTGGGACCTATAAACCCACCAGGCAAGCACACAGGAGCAAGGTACATAGTCACTGCGACAGAGTACTTGACCAGATGGGCCGAAGCAATAGTTGTTAAGGACTGTAGTGCAACTACAGTTGCGTGCTTCATATTTGATGACATCATAACCAGGTTTGGATGCCCGAATATCCTTATGAGCGATCAAGTCACACATTTAATCAATAATACCATTGAAGCCTTGACTGAGGAATTTTCAGTCCATCATCATAAGAGCACACCCTACCATCGACAAGAAAACGAGACAGTTGAAGCATTCAACAAAATCTTGGAGAAAGCGCTGATGAATATTTGCAGTGTGAACAGTGATGACTGGGATCTAAGAGTACCAGCAGTACTATGGGCCTATAGAACCACTTGAAAGAAGATAATAATGCAGACCCCCTTTAATTTGGTTTATGGTCTCGAAGCAGTTGTCCCGATGGAATATTTGGTCCTAAGATTAAGAATCACAACCTTCATAGATATGGATGATATTAGTGTTGTTCAAGAGAGGCTCATGCAGTTGGTCGAACTAGAAGACAAATTTATTACAGGATTCCATCAACAGGTACAAAAGGAAAGAGAAAAGGCCTACCATGACAAACACATCGAGAAGAAGGCATTTAAGAAAGGCAATTTGGTATTGGCATATGATAATAAGTTCATGAAACACCCAGGAAAGTTTAGAATGCATTGGCTTGGGCCATATGAGGTTGCCTATGTTACAGAAGGAGGAGTTGCTCAATTGAAGACTTTGAATGGAGAATGGAAGGAAGGTTTGGTGAACGGGAGCCAGTTGAAATTGTATTATGACAACTCGCTGCCTCGCAACTCTCATTAACAACATATGGAAAAGGGTCTAGGTACCAGGTGCATTTGAAATTGGGTACTAGACACAGAAAAGGCAGTCTTCACAAGGAAGGGAGGGATAGAGCAGAAAGCACAGGTTGTTCTACATAGCCTGAAGACGAAGTAAATCATAAGGATCATATCTGAAGTGCCTCAAGATGAGTCACAGGTGAGTGTTGTCGGCCTGTTGGCCCTTGGGTACGAAAGTAAGTGAATATTAAGGCAGAAAACAGGGAATGTGAACTGTGTGGAAGACACAGTGACTGATATTGGGTCGAAGTGAGCAGAATAGCAGAAAAGATGGTGCGAAGTAAGAGAAAGAAAGCCATTAGACTAGGAGATCGAGGATAGCAAATAAGAAAGAAAGATGGATCATGGAAAACTCAACAAGAGGAAAAAACCACCATTGGATGCTTTGGAGCACCGCACAAGAAGGAAGGAAAGACAGGTTGGTGAAGCCCTGAAAATGCAGGTCAAGTTGACCTATGGTTTTAGACACCTAGGGTTTTGGTATCTAGGTTTTTGACACTTAGGTTTCAACCTAAGGATGTCGGTGAGTTATTGTAATGTATAAATAAAGGTCTAAAGGACCTAGGATGGGTTGGTGCTAGGTTAGGTGAGCATTCATTGTCATTGTGTGATTAAGTGAGTACTACTGTGTGAGAGAGAAGTGTTGTGTGAGAGGGCCTTCTGTATTGTAAGATCTTCATCTAGGTGATAAGATCAACCCTGCAGCTGGGTGTGCAGAGAGGGGAGAGAGAGTAACAGAGAGAGACATCTACAAGTTAAGAGCCCAGATAAGAATTGTATGCTTTCATCTTAATATATTATAAAGCACAGTTATGTGGACGTATCCTTAGAGAGAGGGTGAACCACGTATATCTTGTGTTATGTGTGATTGATGTTGGGTTCTTTGTCATTTGATATACTTCTATTTTGATATTGTGTTACATATGATAGGTAGTTTTGTGAAGTAGATCTAAGCTAGTAATTGATATCTAGATGTTGTGTTGTTCTTGTTGAATCCACTCTGTATTCCCTTGGTTGTAGACATTTGTGTCCTACAACCCCCCATAGCTACTTCAAGTGAGACTACATCTGCCTCGTAGGTGTTACTGAAAGGGCCAGAAGTTAGGGCTTGTTGGTGCGCTCTTGGAGATGAACCTTGGGTCTTCCCCTGTGCCAACACTTCCTCCACCATTTCAAGATTTGAGGAGATAATTATTCAAGCCTATTTCAAGGAGAATATCATGGGAATGGATAGCATATATTATACAATATGTATGAGAGATATGTGTGAGGATTTGACATGATCATATTTTGTAATAATGGGAAATTGGTTGAGAGAAAAGTGGATATGTAATTATGAGATGCTTATCTTTTTTCAAATCTCTCATGTATAAAAGAGATTTCTCTCTCTTCATGAGGGAGTATTCATTAGGATGAGAAAGTAATTAGTCATTATGTGATTAGAAGGAGATGAGATTTAGATTGGAAAATGATTAGAAATCAATGACAGGAGTTAGTCATCTGGTTCATAGTCATTTCTTTGATTAGTTTCATGACTTCATTATTTTTTCATTTGATCATTGTGATGTAATTGAGATTGCTTTACTGTTACTATGAGCTCGCATGTGTTGTCTGTTTTCTCTTCACATGTTGTTTTCCTTTGATGCAATTTTCCATTTCCAAGTTAATTTCATTTACACAATTTCATTTCAGTCGTGTGTTTCAGCAATTCAATTCCAAGTCGTGTGTTTCAACTTCCCGCATTAGATTAATGATTCAATTCCAGTTGTAGCTTCAACATTAGATTAGGTTAAATTAGCTTCAATCCTGTATATACTGTGCATGTGCTTCACAAGTTTATGAACTCCTCGTGTTGACAATTAAACGATCGGACGCTTATTAAACAACAATATTTACCACCAACAGATATCAGTCATCAACCCTTGCTATGTTATCTTTCTTTTTCTTCCACACAGACTTTTTCTTTTAAAATTTATATCACAGAACATGGATGTAATAAGTGAAAATGGGATCGTGGAGAGGATGTAATTAGAAAAAAAATGGTAGAATTATAGGGAAACTTTACGAATAATGTTCAAGTGAAAAGAAATCAAACATGCTACCTCTGATGCAATCAAAATTTATCTCTGCCCAGAATTTTGAAGTTTAAACAATATTATGTCTCCAAAAAAATAATCCAAACCGATGTCTTCTTTAACAAGATTACTCGTTGGCCTCTTAATTATTTTACATAGTAAAATATTTGCTATGCATAATTTTTTAACCACGATAACCATTGTAACCATATAATCATTATATAATAGAAATGGCGAACACCATCATAATCACTACAAGAATACAACAATAGTCCTTGAGCCATGATTTATAACATCAACCCCAGTAATAATCCTTTAAATCCAACATGGTCATGCACAATGCTCCCAAACAAACTCATATCCATCATTATTCTAACCACCATTCAGTGCAACTTCTTCTAAATTTATTCTGGGCATTATTACTCTATTCGAGCCTCAGATATTTCAAATACAAGTGACCTTTTTTGTTTTAACAATCAACATAATGATTGAACCAAGAAAAAAAAAATCATTATTTGGAACACAAGCTTCAACAGACTTCAATTTCAAATGAATAGGTGAGTACAAACTTATTTTCCACGATTTCCAAGCAAGGAACCAACTAAAATCGTGCCCAAGCAACCAAGCAACAAAAAATGCTCTCATCAACTCAAACTAGATTAAACAATGTTTTCACTGTAATGTGTAGGCTTCAAGATATATCAATGACAGTAAGTGGTAGAAACAACGGGGCAGTTCAACCAGAGGGTTTGACAATTGCATAGCATGGAAAGCTTACTCCACAGAGTGATTTTCATAATATAAAAATAATTCAAAACATTGTTATTGACTTCATGAGCTTCATATAATAGACTGTAACTTCCAAAGAACAAGCGAACCCAACACTTTCTTCAACACAACATAATGAGTGATCAAATAAAATGACACAAATAGTTCTCCCATCAAAAATTGGGTAAGAAATGTTTGTATAATGTTCACCACGCAACAGTGACAGTGAGGTCATAAGAAGGCAGGCTAACAATTGAGGGTTTTTCCATTGACAAGGCACATAATGTTTTAATACTTCATCATAGTTCACATAAACATCCATAGGGTCAAAATATGGCGCAGGTGTACTAGCCACAGAGACCAATAATATCAATCTATAGGTGGGGTATTCACAAATCCGAGAGGTTAGGCTAACTGAGATAACCCATTTCAAAAAAGAGGCCAAACTTGAATACAAAACCATAGGCAAAGCAGGCTCAACCACAATTTTTTACTCAGCGATTCCCTGCGAATGATTATACATAACAAGGACACCACAACCAAATTTTAAATGCTAACAGTCTCAGAACAACCACCACAGGAAACCAAGGATGCAACCATAAATACACAATGCCAAAAACATCATAACAACTTGAGAATCACACAGACGACGAGAAACCAGAGCCAACATTTGATTTAAGGGAAGAGCAATTCTCATGGATTGAAAAGTAAGAAAACCCCGTACCTGTAAAAGATTGTGAGAGGAGAAAAACCAAGGTTGTATACTTCCTCCACGACTGGGAAAGGAGTAGAAGCAACAACTAACAAAGCCAAAAATGCAAGAATGACTAGGGTAATGGGGTCAAGGGGAGTTTGAGTGGCGTGCATTTACTACATGTCTCTTCTTCCTTCAGTTCCTCATTCATATCTTAGTACGAGCCAAGCCCACTAGCCAACTCACCATACCACTACATTTAAAACCATTAATACAACCAAATATCCAAATTTCCATATTACATTTTGCAAAGTGCCTGATAGTCCAAAGTGCGCCACCCCTTGCCACTATCAAATTTTCTCAAATGAAAGCTTTCTAGGAACACAACCCAATTGCAATTCAACCAATGTGCATAAAAATAGTAGCAAGGGTTGAGATCACCTAAGCTTTTTCCATGAACAATATACAATATAAAAAACAAAACCAGAGTATAATTCTTTCATCCACAAGGCAACATAACCATATTTCATGAGAGATCATCAAAACTATTTAGCTCTGTGTTTTAATCACCCAACCACCACATATTACCATAAACATTTTAACCATGATTTAAAGAAAATGAGTTGTATAAAACTGTGTCACAACCAATACATAGGAAAACAAAATATAAGCGTTGTTTATCCATCATAGTGCCATAAGTTAAACAAGGGGTACCACCTACTAGTATATTATTAATATAGTTAAATAATAAAGCTTGGCAATCATTTGCGAGCATAGTATTCATCGTTGTGCTTTCAAGAGTCAACACACTAGAAATAAAAGAACATCGTAATGCACTGCCCCATCAAGCAAGACACTTTTTATTTATTTTATTTTAAAAGTCATTTATTTTTATAGAGAAGTGATTCATGTCTCTCAAGACTTTTAGGAAAAGCATCTAGAAGGATGAATTATGGATTTTTATTTTTGCAGTGCTAGTTGCAAAACCTCTGGGCCTTTAGCCCCTTCTTCCCATGAAATGAGGTACAATCCCTTCTTGGGTTCATTGAACCCAAAAGATGAGGAAACATATGGGAAGACGTGTGGAAAGTGGTACGTATGAGAAGGAATGTTACGATGACCCTTCAAGGAGACCCCTCAGTAGCAACCCTTTTCCCAAGGGTGACCAACTTACTAGGATACCATGTCAACCACCAAGGTGAAATAAGGAAAAAGATATAATTTCCAAGAAAACATTCCATAATTAATACATGACTCTTTGCAACATTCTCAAATGCTTCAAATATTAAAGTGACACTTACTAGGAGACTAGAATTGTTACCTCATAAAGAAAGACCTACTTTCTTCTATGGACCAACCTGGTGTGGTGGATGTTGCTATGCTACTGACGATGAGTGGTGATGTGTGGTGGAGAGGAGGGGATCTATCTTCTCAATGTGAGATCTATCGATCAATATGGCTCTCAAAACTCCATATATACTACCCACGGATCTCGAGACATCATATCCTTAGTTACCCCTAGGCTAGGGGGTAACATGCGTCATTTAATATTGGTGAATATAAAGATGCAATTCTATGTGATGTCATTCCCATGGATGATTTCCACTTTTCAATGATAATATAATGTAAGTAGGACAATTACATAGTACATGATGAGAAGAATAACACCCACACTATCTCTAAGGATGGGTTGTTATTCTAGTTTCAATTGATGAAGGAAGAAGATCCAAAGAGTTGGCATTTATATCAATGAAGAAGTTCTTAAGCATGGTGAATGAGATAAATGACTCGTGTTATGCTATTGTGTTAAAGAAAGTGACGAGGCATGATGAGATAACATAATGCACCAATGAGAAGGAGATCCTTGAAAAAGTGAATAAGATGCTAGAAGAGTATAATGACATAATGCACAATGATTTTAAAAATGGAATCTACTAAAAAGGAATATTTCACATGACTTGGTCTTGATTCTAGGCATGACATCGTCAAATCAAGAAATGCTTAGGATGACTCTAATAGAAAATAAAAAATTTAATAAACAAGTAGGTTAGTTACCATCAAAAGGATTTATCAAGGAAAGTATGACTTTGTGCACAATACAAACTCTAGAGCACTAAAAAATCAAAATCAAGTGTAGGATATTCCCATTTCCAAGAATGGATACTTTAACATAAAATTTGAGTGGAATGAGATACTTCATCAATACAGATTTGAAGATATCACCACATTAGGATTAGAGAGGGTAATGTGTGGAAGAATGCTATTAATTCCAAAAGAAATTTGTATGAGTGGTTTTTTATGCCATTTGGATTAACCAATGCATTGAGTACAATCACATGATTGACTGGCGATAAAGTTATTGTGACCATACATTGTTATGTTTGTTGTTGTTTATTTGGATGATATTTTGATTTTCAACAATAGTAAAAAAGATCACCTTGAGCATCTAAGGTTAGTTTTTGAAGTCACAACAAAGGATAAATTGCACACAACATTGAATAAGTTCATTTTCTTCAGGAAATACCTACTTCATATTTGGTTCATGACATCCAAAAATTTCTTATGTGTAAATATAGTGAGAGTGAACGAAACTCCAAAGTGGACTGGACCTCATAGTTTCACAAGAGTAAGTCTTTAATGGTGCAACATATTTAAACAAGAATTTATGTAGAGGATTCAATGAGACATGTGTGTTGATGACAAAAGATATGAATCTAAAAGAAATCTCATGAGGTACACATGAATAGTGAATTTTTTAGTTGTTAAAGAAAAAGATTACAAATTTACCAATTTCAATACTACCTGATTTTTTAAAATAGTTTAGGTGGATTATGGTGCATAGTTTTGAAATAGAAAAAAAGTATGATGACATTATTAAGTAATAATTGAATGAATCATGAAGTAAGTATTCTACTTGTGATAACAACTTTTATGCTATTATGTACTAGAGGTGTTGTAGGAATTGGAGGCACTACTTGTTTATGTGGGAGTTCATACTATACAAGTACCATAAAGCACTAAAGTTTCTTCATAGCAAAAAAACATAAATTAGAGACATGTGAAATTTGTAAATTTTATATAGGGTTACATGTTTGTACCAAACTAGGAGACTAAGAAGGAGAATAAGGTTGTCGACACAATAAGTAGGAAAGAGTTAATGCTAACAAAAATAAGCATGATATAGCTAGATTTAATAAAATTAAGGACTCGTATGAGTGTCATAGATATTTTAGAGATCATGTCATAGACTATGCCAAATGGTAAAGGGAATAAAAAAAATATTGTATACACCATTGTTAATATCAAGGAAGGACATTTCTATGTATTTCATTCTTACATCTGTTAGAACATATAGAAGATTTGTTGAAGTGTTTGTTATGGTTGAAAGATATTTTAAAATGATGGGACATATAACACAAAGCTATTCTTCAAGGACGTGGTGGCGATTGCATGTTTAACCAAAGAAGATCATATTAGACAAAGAAAAGACCAATATTCTTAGTCATTTTTAGGACATATTGTTGAAGAATATGGTGATGAAGCTACAATGCAACTTAACCAACCACCCTAGAACATGTGGATAGACATAAGTGGGTAATTAAAATCTTAGAAATACTTTAATATTCAGATGCAGATAAGCCAAAATAGTTGGATATGGTTTGGTGCAAACTAAGTTCAAATATAACATCTGATAAGATTTTTTCCATCCACTACTATTCACGGATAGAATCCTAGAGGAAATATACCGAGTATATTTTTCAATTAACATGTAGAGAAGTGACAATACAAAATATTTTTTTCAAGACGAAGAAAGTGAATGCCTAGGTCTATGACATATTGACATATAACAAATATATGTTATATAAAAATATAAAAATATAACATATATATGTTCAAGTTGAAGACTAGACTTGACACAGACAATTTTGGGATTTTATATGTAAACTATTAATGCTTTTGTAAGGAGACAATTATAGTTGCAAAAGAGGAAAAGGATGAAACAGTAGCATGAGATTGCACTTTGTTTTATTTTCAAAAGGAAGTTGATGCAAGAGAATCTATTAAATTGTTAAGTATGAGAAATGTAACAATATCGCATTGATTAGCAATAATACATGTTAGAATATATATATGATTTATATGCATAAATATTTAACAAAAACATATATGTGTTGTAGAAACAAATTATATGAAAAATGGTAAACAAGTCTACTCATTCTCATTACTAGACATACACGCACACACACAATGGTAAATAAGTCTATTCATTCTCATTACTAGACACACAGAGGTAAATAAGTCTACTCATTCTCATTACTAAACACATACATAGTTAGTGTCTCAGTGCTTTAATATGGCTCTTGGAAGACTCTATACAACATCGAGTGTCTATCTCTAGGGACTTTTACCCCCCTAGCCTAGGGGTAACTAAGGAAATGATTTCTCAAGGCCCGCAGGTAGCAGCCATCGAGTACTAAGATCCAGATGGATAGCATAGTCCATAGAGCCCCTCTCCTCCACCATAGTTCACCATAATCATCATCAACAACAAAGAAATATCCACTACACTGGCATGGTTCCTAGAAGATGACATGTCTTGCTTATTGAGGTAACAAGTCCAGTATCATGGTGTCACTTTAATATTTTAATCATTTGAGCATGTTGCAAAGATTCATTTCTTGATTATGGAACGTTTTCTTGGAAATTATACTTTTTTCCTAATTTCACCTTGGTGGTTGAAATGGTATCCTAGTAAGTTGGTCACCCTCCAGAAAAGGGTTTCTATTGGGGGTTTCTTAAAGGGTCATTGTATCATTCCTCACCAATAATTACCATTTTTCACACTTCGTCCCTTTCATTTCCTCATATTTTGGGTTTTCGGATGCATTGATCCCAAGAAGGGATTGTACCTCATTTGATGGGAAGAAGGGGTTGAATGCCTAGAGGTGTTGTAGCTCACATCATATATAAATGACATCCCTAAAGTATTGAGAGCCATGACATGCTTCTATGAATGAATAAAGGAATTTAATTTAAAAAAATAAATAAATGATGTCCCACTTGATGGGGGAATGCATTACAGTGTCCTTTAATTTCTAGTGCATATGGAACTCAATGTATTCTAACTTCAAGTGGCATTGCAATGCTCTTTTTCTTTCAATTTCGCATAGCACTCTATCTTCAAACTTTATAAAAAATAAAAATAAAGGGCTCAGAAAATTTTTGCACTGCAAATGAAGGGAACTCAAGGATATAGCACACCATCCACAAAGGAACTTATAAATGAGACAATATGAACCCTTGATATATCAAGAACCTCATGCTCAAAAATATTCCCAAATCCACCTCATACTCATCACATGATATACATAGGGTCTTCTTGGAAAACATTCTTGGGCTTGGGGATTGGCCTACACAATAGCGCACCAT
The DNA here is from genome assembly GCA_009831015.1 of Picea engelmannii. Taxonomy (NCBI): domain Eukaryota; kingdom Viridiplantae; phylum Streptophyta; class Pinopsida; order Pinales; family Pinaceae; genus Picea; species Picea engelmannii. The sequence goes on along the minus strand of ML792797.1, from coordinate 43,135 downwards.
GACACCCCTCCCATACCTAAATTTGGAAAAAAATTATAAGGTCTTTGAGCATTTGTTTAATTTGAAAATGAGGGATTTGATGCACATGTTTGGGTGGTTCTTGTATTAAATTTGGATTACTTGGAATGATTCATGTTTCTTGTGGACCCTTGGAGGGCGTACTTGTTTTTCTTTGCAGGACCTTTCCCACAGTATGGATGCCATACCCCACATGTTGATGATCATTGATGATGAGCATTGCACTTTGAGAGTGGAGGACGTTGCCTTTGGAGGAACTTTGGCATAACTAGAGGATGAGGTTGCACCCTTTTCCACTTGTATGTTAGCCTTTGGAGGATTAGGACGTCAGGATTATCCCCTGATGTCATCTTGGAGGCTAGGGTTTGATGTATGAGATGGTTTTGGAGGTGGTTTGATAGGAGGAGACCCATGGCATGACACTTTGGCACATGAGAGAATAGGCCCAACATCTCCCTCCTTCATTCTTGACAATTAATTTTGAGATCATACATCACCCTTCTAAGATATGATGTCATCCTCTTAGGGTTTCATTTTATGTAAATTTATTTTTTACACAATGTAAGGGAAAATTAAAGGGGTAATCCCTCTTATATTTTTTTGTTGACAATTTTATATGGATCAATAGGTCAAGGTAGCTCCATATAAATAAATCACCTTGACATTTCATTTTATCATCACATCTTCTCATCATTTGTGAGAGAAAAAGTCTGAAGTTTTCGCTATTTTGGGGTTATTGGATCTTTTCTCTCATGCATTATCTCTTGGAGGTCAAGTGTGGATGCTTATTTTCTTATTTTTGGATGGGATTTCTGCAATTAGGGTTTATTCTCATGTTATCTTGGTGAAGAAAGTGAAATTTCTGTGATTTTATCTTAACGCTATCAAATGTTCATGTTAATTTCTCTTTTTCATGCTAAACGTCTTGTTGGGTGAAACCCTAAGAGAGAAGAATAATTGCTTCTTCCTCTCACAAGGTTAATTTTTTCCAAATTTTGTGAAGAAATCCTAGCTAGGGTTAGACTCCTATATCCCTAAAGTGATTACACTTTAGGATTTCATATGTAAACTCTTGATTGTGATCTAGTTGAAGTACTTAAGAAGGGAGAGAAGGTTGCTAGAGCCCAAAAGTGCTTGCACTCTAGAAATCATTCTCCTCAAGGCTTAAACCCTAAGGCCCTAATGTGATAGAATCTTAGAGAGCAAGCCCTACCTCTTATTCTTTGCTAGCTTCATCTCCAAATTTATTGTATTGTTGTTGTAAAGACTCCATACCCCTCAAAGGAACTAATTTCTAAGCTCTCTTATGGTGAAAGTGATCAACAAACACTATATTTTAATTCTCTCGAGCTTCCTACTAAATTCACTAACACTAACTTAAGTCAATTGACTAGTAAACTTGGTGTTGCTGCAAAAGTTTGCTACAACCACCTAGTAACATTTAAATTTGTGCATAAAAAAAGTTTTTTTTGCAATAGGGAATGTGTCCAGTGCTTCGCGGCCACCTCTGCGGCTAGGGATAAACCATAGCCGCCTCTCCTTCTGCAACTCAATCTCTTGGCCGTAGTTGTTTTCCTCCATGGTGATGGCTTCCACCCGCAGTGGATCCGACTTCAACCCTTACAGTATCTCTACTCATCTTGGCTCTGTTGTTCAACCTTGTGTTCCCCCTTCTCCCGGTCCTTTGGGTAGCGCCTCAGTTTCTTTCAGTGAGGCTTTCAAATCTCAACTTTCAGCTTGTTCTTCCCCCTTTGCTCTGTGCTCGGTTCAAGAAGCCCCTGCGATTTCTCTTCTCATGGGTCAGGGAGCTAAAGATGAGGAAGTTTATTTTCAGAAAAATGCTTTAATCTATCGATTCAATGGGCTTTGGTCACAGCTTGTGGATCTCAATGGATGGATGACATCCCATTGGAAGCCTCTCATTATGGAATATTTGTTCATCCACCCCTTCTTGAAAGGTTAATTCTTCATTGTTGAGTTTGATCTTGCAGCAGATCAAGATCTGATCCTTGACTCTTTCCCTTGGTTTTGAGGAAACTCGGGTTTGTGCATGATGACCTGGACTCCTTGTTTCAATCCTCTGACTGTTGTTCTTTCTTGTGCTCCAGTTTGTTTCAGACTTCCGAATCGTCCCTTGCATTTTTGGGGTGAAACTTCTCTTAGAGATATTGGATCAACATTAGCAAAGTTTCATTTTACAGGTAAAGAAACCATAATTCATAGCATCACCTCATATGCTAGAATTTGTGTTGAAATGGATTTTAGCAAAGGGTTTCTAGGAGAAATTATTTTGGGCTGCAAAAACTACTCTTGGACCCAAAAGATAGACTATGAAAGAATCTCCCTACAATGCAGGGCCTTTTTCGAAACAGGGCACATAACAACTCAATGCACTAAGGGAAATAGGAAGGAAGGGAAGCAACAACATAAATCAAAATGGTGGGATGGCTCCAATGAAGATCACCAACTAATTATTATAAACAATCGGAAATATTCTCTAGGCCCAGATTCTTTGAGCCATGATTCCAAAGGCATGTCTTCTCACGAGACACCTCTGAATCATTCAAATATTGTCCCTCAATCGAAGGGTAAAGCCTCAACTTCTCTTGATCCGGGAATATAAATATTTAAGGCTTCAGATACTCTTGATATGAGAATAGAAATCAAAGTTATCCTCACCTCCCCACCTCCCTCAAGCTGGGAAGATGAGGCCGATAAAGATGAAGCATCTTTGACAACTCCAAAGAAAACAAGTTCTCCAAATTAGAAAAATATGTAGCTAATTGATTCAACAACAACATCACCACATGTCAAAGAAGGTTGGACAACAGTTGGGAAGAAGAAAAAGACATCATCAGCAACACAACCAATGCTGACCAGAAGTCGATCTCGAAATAAAAAATAATCATGTGTTGCTTTTGTCAATTGTTAGGCCATCGATTTGTCCGAATTTATTCATATAAGGATTTATGGATTGTAGTATTTATGGGTAACTGGAAACATAGGAAAGTGAACTTGGAATCCGGTAAGATAAATCAGAAAATTAGACTTAGGTTCTTTTTCTATGTACTTATTTCCGGCGAGGCCGTTGATCTTTTATAAATACAATTCTAACCGTTCCTGTTAAAAAAGCATTTAAATTTGTGCATACATTGCTCTAATGGTGGTATAACATGCTCATAAATTTTGAAACAATTGGATATTAATCTATTGGATATGTGCTAAGTTCTCCTTGTCAATTGATTCATTTTTTATCTCTTTTAATTGTTGTTGTTACAAACTTATAATTGTTGTTATAAATTGTCGTACTATTGTAATTTCATAACAACTATAGTATTTTTCACTATTGAGTGTCTTAAAGAAGTATTATTTGCACGCTTGTACTTGGAAATCATTATATATATGCTATAAGTGTTCTTGTTCTAGGAAATAACTTCAAACTTCCTTATAACTATTAGTTATCCTTGACATAGACCTTGTCTTAGGTGATCAAGAGATGGGACAGTAGGCTTGGATAACAAACTTTCTACTTTGATCCCTTGAGGTTACCGGGGAATCCTCCCTTGTGGTGGACCTCCTCCATCACCAAAACGAGGGGATTTATTACTAAGGTGACAATGGTAGGATTTCATGTAGTTACACATATTTGGGGACTTGCGTTGGGGATTTCCACAAGTACAAATTCCGTGATAACATTTTGGCAACATTGTCGGGGAGGATTGAGTCATTTTCCTCAATGGAATATGTTTTGGTAAACTTTCCCCGATGCCCTTATGTCTCAAAGTTATCATGGTGACTCCATTGAGGATGATTCCCTCACCTTCCTTTGATGATCTAGGGTTTCTCATATGGGGACTTCACAAATTCCCAGGAGGTATTCTAACCCTCCTAAGACCTACAAGAGAAGGGTTCCCCACAATTAACCTATTGAAGTCCTTGTTTGGTGGAAACATTCATTTTCTTACAATGGCTCAAAATCAATGGGAATACAATGTTTTCAAACCCTTGGATATGTCTGCTATCCTGGGGTACCCTCGACAAATTCTTGCAAAGTATGAGAAGTGGTTTCCCAAGTTTCATGGTAATGATGTGACCACTTTTGAAGAGAATATGAGTAATTTGTGGGCCTTCTTTCAACTTTATTATGTGAGTGATGATGTTGAAGACTTAGTAATGAAACGTTTCTCAACCCCTCTTACCAATGCCACTAGGAGATGGTATAAAAGTCTCCCTGATAAGAGAATCAATACTATGGATCAACTCGACTAAACCTTTCTTAGAAGGTGGAGTGCTAAAGAGGATTCAATCATGTTGTTGACTCGACTTACCGAAATCAAGAAATCGGAAAATGAGATTGTTAGAGAATTTAATTCCAATTTTGAAAATTTGCTTCAAAATATCCCTAGAAGCCATCACTCTAGGGGGGATTATCTTCTCTTCCTCTACATCAAATATTTCCAGGGAAATTTTGGATACTTTCTCAAGGAAAAGGATCCAAAGACAATCCATGAAGCCAAGTAAATTTATACGAAAATTGAGGCTAATCTTTCATCATGCAGGGTAGATCCTTTCTATGCTCCAAGAGTCAAGGTTGATACTAGACCAAAGATGGTACACAATGCTGAGCCCTCCCAAGATAATAATGTTCCATGGGAAATTATCAAAGATACTATGAATGACCTCACGAGGAACCAAACACTCGTGATGAATATAATCACTAATTTATAAATGGAACTTCCACAAGCCCCCAAGCCTCCTTTTAGGGGACAACCCCAAATAAATAATCAAGCATGGAAACATAGGCCTTCAAAAGAGCAAAGGGTTCCAAATACTCTAGATCCTTCCAATGTTATAATTCAGGAATAAACTCATTGGTTCTTAACGTGCGAGGACATACATTGGGAATATGAATTCCCAAGGAATAGTAGGGAGCCCGACCAAAGGAATCATATCACCTTTGAGCAACTTGAGGAAATAAAAAGGGAAGCAACTAGGAGTGATAGGATGGCAGTTATAAACATCCTAGATGAGGAAACGAGGGACAAAATTAGGAAGAAGGAATCAAAATTCTACGCAAGAACAAAGAAATGTTCCACAAGCTCCTCCTAGTGATCCTAATCTCCCTCAACAAGGTCTCCCTCCTCCACCAACAAGTAAACTTCTTCCCACTCCCACTTTTCCAAAGACTAGTGATATTAACTTGAACATTGAAATAGATAATGTCATGGAAAAGATCAATATATTGGTACCTATGAAAGAGATCATCAAGAACCCTTGAATGAAAAACAAAGTTGAGAGATTATTCAAGGTACAAGGATAACTTGTAGGCCCTTCTATAATGTTGCAAGCCAATCATTTTAGACTACAATATGATGAGAACCTAGCATTATTTATGTCATTACAAGTAAATGGTAATCTCTTAAAAAATTGTATGTTACACTCAGGTGCAGGTGAAAATATTATGTCCTTGAAGGTAATGACGTAATTGTGTTTGGAAACCATGAGGCCTTATAGGAATTTTTTCGGGGTCGAGTCTAGGGACAATCCCACTCATGGCATAGTAGAGAATGTGAAGGTTCTCCTTGATCGATATCATGAGATAGTTCTCCTGATGGACATTGTGGTTATATATGTCCCCAATGTATGGGGGATGCTCTTTCCTAGGAATTTTGTTGTGACATTAGGTGGCACTTTAAAGATGGATTTGACTAGTCTTGATATACCTATGGATGATGGTAGCTATGCCCTCCTACCCAAAATAACCATGAAAAAAGATCATGTTGAAGATATTGGCATTGAATTTGAGATGGAGGAACCTCCTAAAGTTCAAGAAACCCTTCCGATTTGTTTTCCAGATTACATTCCCTTCGCCCGAGAAGAAGATTTCAATGATATAGACTAGAATAATAAGGAATATTAACAACAACATCTAGACAAGTATAAATATAAGGAAACTGGATGCCTCAAAATATTGAAGAAAGATGATAAGAAATTATTGATTAGACTTATTCAAGATGATGTTCTCACAATAGATTGTGCCTCCCTCCCTCAAGACAATATACCAGGGTAATACAAGAGATAGTTTACTTTAAGGGAGGAGAGTATAAACAAGGATATTTTATTCTAGAGTGGGGTACAAGGAATGGATAGAGAAACACACAATGAGAGTTTGAGAATTTCTAGTTGGCTCGCTACAAGATTGTGAAGAAGTTTGTTAATGATTCCTACTACTTATCCACATAACAAGTGAGGAGGCATCCATTACCAGTTAGTGGGGTGTTTCTCAAGCCCCATTATGGGGAAGAGACTTGAATTCTTGATGTAGAAAAGTTTGGTAGGTTGGTTAGGGTAGGAATTTTCATCCTAAATTGCATTGTATATATGTTGCATCTTGCATGTCATGCTAGTATAGTTTGCATTTTTCTTGGACTTGCATACATATTTATGATTTAGATTATTGTATTTATTACATATTGTTATGTTACATTCATAGGATTTTAACACTCATATTGATATGTTAGAATAAAATATCATATTTTTGTTTTTCAAGTTTTTCTCTAGATTTTGGTAGTTATTATTTTTCCCATATGAACAAGGAGTGAGTTACACCACCCCTCTGATCTCAACAATTTTATTGAGTTTGTGTAGGAACAAGTCATACCAAGAGATTATAAGGTTCTCATGTTCTCTATGGCAATAACATGGCCCCATGTAGGAGTCAGATGTTAACCCCCCAACCTAGGGGTAACTAAGGAGATGATGTTGTAAGGCCCGTAGGGAGAATATATGGAGAGTTGAGAGCCAGATGGGTAGCATAGCCCACAAATCCCCTCTCCTCCACCACAACTCACCATAATCATCATCGGTAGTAGATAAACATCCACTACACCAACCTAACTCCCAGAAGATGACAAGTCTTGCTTGATGAGGAAATAAGTCTAGTATTATGGTAAGTGCCACTTTAATATTTGAATCATTTGAGCATGTTGCAAAGATTATTTTCTTGATTATGGAATGCTTTCTTGGAAATTATACCTTTTACCTAATTTCACCTTGGTGATTGACATCGTATCCTAGTAATTTGGTCAACCTCGACAAAATGGGTTTCTACTAGGGGATTCCTTAAAGGGTCATCATACCATTCATCACTCATACTTACCACTTTCCACACTTATTCCCTTTCGTTTCCTCATATTTTGGGTTTTCGAGTGCATTGACCCCAAGAATGGATTTTACCTCATTTCACGAGAAGAAGGGGTTGAAGGCCTAGAGGTGTTGTATCTCACATCATACATAAATTATCTCCCTAAAGTTATGAGAGCCATGAAATTATTCTTTGAGTGAATAAAGAAATTTTAATTTAAAAATAATAATAAATGATGTCTCACTTGATGGGGGAATGCATTGTGGTGTCGTTTAATTTCCAATGCATATGCCACTCAATGTGTTCTAAATTAAAATTCCATTGAGGTGTTATTTTTCTTTACATTTTATATACCACTCAATGTTTATACTTAATAAAAAGGAAAAATAAAGGGGTCTGGAAAATATTGCATTGCAAATGAAGGAACTCAAGGATGTAGCACACCCTCCACAAATCACCCATAAATGAGACAATATGAACCCTTGATATGTCAAGAAACCCATGCCCAAAAGTATTCCCAAATCCACCTCATACTCATTACATTATCTAGATAGGGTCTTCTTGGGAAACATTATTGGGCTTGGGGATTGACCTACCTAATAAGGCACCATGACACCCCTCCCATACCTAAATTTGGCAAAACTTATAAGGTATTTGAGAATTTGTTTAATTTGAAAAGGGGGGATTTGATGCACATGTTTGAGTGGTTCTTGTATTAAATATGGCTTACTTAAAATGATTCATGTGACTTGTGGACCCTTGGAGGTCATACTCATTTTTCTTTGCAGGATATTTTCCACATGATTAATGTCATACCCCACGTGTGGGTGATCATTGATGATGAGCGTTGTACTTTGAGAGTGGAGGAATTTGACTTTGGAGGAACTTTGGAATCATTAGAGGATGATGTTACAACATTTTCCACTTGGAAGTTGGCCTTTGGAGGCCTAGGACATCACCATTAACCCTTAACATCCTTTTGGAGGCTAGGGTTTGAAGGATGAGATGGTTTCGAAGTTGGTTTGATAGGAGGAGACTCATAGCATGAAACTTTGGAACATGAGAGCATGGCAAATGGAATTTGGAGTCCCAATGTCTCCCTCTTTCATTCTTGAAGTTGCATTTTGAGACCCTACGTCGCCATTCTAGTGCATGACGTCACCCTCTTACGGTTTCATTTTATGTAAATTTTATTTTTGCACAATGTAATGGAAAATTAATTGAGTCCTCCCTCTTATATTTTGTTGTTGATAATTTTATGTGGAAAAATAGGTCAAGGTAGCCCCATATAAATAAAGCACCTTGACATTTCATTTTATCATCACATCTTCTCACTGTTTGTGAGAGAACAAGTCTAAAGTTTTTGTTATTTTGGGGTTATTGGCTCTTTTCTCTCATGTGCTATCTCTTGGAGGTCAAGTGTGGATGATTCTTTGTTGATTTTTCGATGGAATTTATACAATCAAGGTTTATTCTCATGCTATCTTGGTGAAGTAACTGATATTTATGAAATTTGTCTTTGTTCTATCAAATGTTCATGGCAATTTCTTTGTTTCATGCTAGACGTCTTGCTTCGTGAAACCCTAAGAGAGGAGTATAAGTGATTCCTCCTCTCACATGATTATTTTTTTTCAAAGTTTGTGAAGAAATCATACCTACGGTTAGACTCCTAAATCCATAAAGTGCTATAACTTTATGATTTTATCCCTATACTCTTGATTGTGACCTAGTTGAAGTACTTAAGAAGGGAGAAAAGGTTGCTAGAGCCCAAAAGTGCTTGCACTCTATAAATCCTTCTTATCAAGGCTTAAACCCTAAGGCCCTAACATACTAGCACCTTAGAGTTCAAGCCCTACCTCTTAGTATTTTCTAGCTTCATCTCCAAATTATTGTATTGCATTTGTAAAGACTCCATAACCCTCAAAGGAACTAATCTCTAAGCTCTCTTATGGTGAAAGTGATCAAAAAATGATATATTTTAATTCTCTCAAACTTCCTACTAATTTCACTAACACTAACTTAAGTTAATTGACAAGTAAACTTGTTTTTGTTGCAAAAGTTTTCTACAGCCACCTGGTAACATTTAAATTTGTTGCATACATTTCTCTAATGCTGGTATAACATGCTCAGAAATTGCTTGAAACAATTGAATATTAATCTATTGGATATGTGCTAATTTTTCCTTGTCAATTGCATTTCTAATCTCTTTTTATTGCTTTTGTTACAAACTTATACTTGTTGTTATAAATTGTTGTACTACTACAATTTCATAATAGCCATAGTAATTTTTAGTGTCTAGTGTCTTAAAGAGGTACTATTTGCATGCTTGTACTTGGAAAACATTGTGTGTGTGTGTGTGTGTAAGTGTTCGTGTTTTGGGAAGGTACTTCAAACGTCCTTATACCTCTGAGTTGTGCTTGAACTAGACCTTGAATCAGGTGATCAAGATAGGGGGCGGAAGGCTTGGCCAACAAACTTGCTACTTTGATCCCTTGAGGTCACCGGGGAAGCCTCCCTTGTGGTGGACCTCCTCCATCACTAAAATGAGGGGATTTATTACTAAGGTGATAGTGGCAGGATTTCATGTAGTTACGCAGATTTGGGGACTTGCATTGGGGATTTGCACAAGTAAAAATCCTGCGATAACAGTTTGGCACTGTTTCTGGGGAATATTGAGTCATTCTCCTCAGCGACATATATTTTGGTAAACTTCCCCCAAATCCATTATCTCTCAAAGTTTGCATGGTGACTCCACTAAGGATGATTTCTCACCTTCCTTTGATGATATAGGGGGTATCTTATGGAAACTCCAAAAAGTCCCATGAGGTATCATAACCCTCCTAAGACCTACAAGAGAAGGATTCATTGCAATTCACCTGTAGTGAAGTCCTTTTTTGGTGGAAATATTCCCTTGCCTACAATGGCTCAAAAGCAATGGTCATCCAATGTTTTCAAACCCTTGGATATGTCTACTATCTGGGGGTACAATAGATAGATTCCTCCAAAGTATGAGAAGTTTTTTCCCAATTTACCTGGTAATTATGTGACCATTGTTGAAGAGCATATTAGTAATTTTTTGGCCTTCTTTCAACTTGATCCTATGAGTGATGATGTTGAATACTTAGTAATGAAAATTTTCTCAGCCACTCTTACCGATGTTGCTAGGAGATGGTATGAAAGTCACCCTGATAAGAGCATCAAGACTATGGATCAAATCGAGGAAAAAATTATTAAAAGGTGGAGTACTAAAGAGGATCCAAGCATGTTGTTGACTCGACTTACGAAAATCAAGAAATTGGAAAATGAGATTGTTAGAGAATTTAGTGCCAAGTTTGAAAATTTTCTTCAACAGTTCCCTAAAATCCATCACCTTAGGGGGGATTATCTTCTCTTCCTCTACATCAAATATTTCTAGGGACATTTGGATACTTTCTCAAGGACAAGGGTCCAAAAACAATCCATGAAGCCAAGGAAATGGCTGGTAAAATTGAGTGTAATATTTCATCATGTAGGGTATATCCTTTCTATTCTCTGAGAGACAAGGTTGATACCATACCAAATATAGTACGCAATGTTGAGCCCTCCGAAGATACTAATGCTCCATGGGAAAGGATTGAAGAGACTATGAATTACCTCGCCATGAACCAAACAATCATGATGAATATAATCACTAATTTATAAAGGGATAAGTATGCAATGTTGAGCCCTCCCAAGATACTAATGCTCCATGGGAAAGGCTTGAAGAGACTATGAATTACCTCGCTAGGAACCAAACAATCATGATGAATAGAATCACTAATTTATAAAGGGAATTTCCACAATCCCCCAAGCATCCTTTTAGGGGAAAACCACAAAGGCCTAATCAAGCATGGAAACCTATGACTTCAAATGAACAAAGCCAAATACTCTAGATCCTTCCAACGTTATAAGTAAATAAGAAACTCCTTGGTTCTCGACGTTCGGGGACACACATGGGGAATATGAATTCCAAAGGAATAATAGGGAGCCCAACCAAATGAATCCCTTTGATGGTATCAACCATATATTTATAGTATCTCCTCAAGTGTGCCTTAATATCACCTCTGAGCAACGTGAGGAAAGAAAAAGGGAAGAAACTAAGAGGGCTAGGATGAAAGTTATAAATAGTATGGATGAGGAAAGGAGAGACATACTTAGTAAGAAGGAATTACAAGTGTACACAAGATTAAGAAATGTGCCACAATCTCCTCCTAGTGACCCCAAGCTCCCTCAACAAGGTCTCCCTCCTCCACCAACAAGTAAACTTCTTCGTACTCCCACTTTGCCAAAGACTAGTGATATTGACTTGAACATTGACATAGATAGTGTCTTGGAAAATATCAATATACTCGTGTCTTTGAAAGAGATCATCAAGATCCCTTCAATGAAAAACAAAGTGGAGATATTCTTCAAGGTATAAGGAGAACATGTAGACCCTTCTATAATGTTTCAAGCCAGTCATTTTAGACTTCAATATGACGAGCTCCCAACATTCTTCATGTCATTACAAGTAAATAGCAAGCTCTTGAAAAAGTGTATGCTTGAATGAGGTGCAGGTGCAAATATGATGTCCTTAAAGGTAATGAGGCAGTTGGGATTGGAAACAACAAGGCCTTACAAAAATGTGTGCGGGATTGAGTCTAGGGCCATTCCCACTCATGGAATAGTAGAGAATGTGAAGGTTCACCTTACTCGATATCCTAAGATAGTTCTCTCGATGGACATTGTGTTTGTAGATGTCCTCGATGTATGGGTATGCTCTTGTCTAGGAAGTTTGTTGCAACATTAGGTGGAACTTTACATGTGGATTTGACAAGTCTTGATATACCTATGGACGATGGTATGTATGCTCACCTACCCAACATGACCATGAAAAAGGATCATGTTGAAGAGATTGACATTGAATTCAAGACGGAGGAACCTATTAAAGTTGAGGAACTCCTTCTATATTTTTATACAAATGAATTTCCCTTTGCCCGAGAAGAATATTTTAATGATATAGATTGGACTAAGAAGGAATATTACCAACAACACCTAGACAAGTATAAAGAAAAGGAAACTAGCTCTATCAAAATATTGAAGAAAGATGATAAGGACTTACTAATTATATCGAGCCAAGGTGGTGTTCTCACAACAGAATCCCACCCCCTTCCCTCAAGAAAATATACCAGGGTAATATAAGAGAAAGTTGACTTTAAGGGAGGAGAGTACAAACAAGGATATTTGGTTCTAGAGTGGCACACGTGGAAGGGTCATCCCAACACATGAAGAGATTTTGAGAATATATGGTTGGGTCCCTACAATATTGTGAAGAAGTTTGTCAATGATTCCTACTACTTTTCCACAATACAAGGGAGGTGGCATCCATTACTAGTTAGTGGGTCCCTTTTCAAGCCCCTTTATGGGGAAGAGACTTTACTTATTGAGGTATAAATGTTAAGTAGGTAGGTTATGGTAGGCATTTGCATCCTACATTTCATTGTATATATGTTGCATTTTTCATGTCATGCTATTATAGTTTGCATTTTTCTTGGACTTGCATACATATTTCTGATTTAAATTATTGTCTTTCCTACATATTGTTATGTTACATTCATAATATTCTCGTACTCATATTGATATGTTAGAATAAAATATCATAATTTTATTTTCAAGTTTTAATCTAGATTTTGGTAGTCTTTTATTTTTTCCATATGAACAAGGGGTGAGTTACACCACCCCTATGATATAAACAGTTTGCTTGAGTTTGTGTATACATAGGCCATACTAGGATATGTTGAGGTTCTCATGCACCCTACAACGATCACATGTCCTCATGTAGGAGCTAGATGTTACGCCCCCAACCTAGGGGTAACTAAGGAGATGATGTCTCGAGGTCCGCAGGTAGTAGAGATGGAGTGTCGAGAGCCAAATGGATTGCACAACCCAAAGATCTCCTCTCCTCCTCCACAATTCACCATCATCATCATTGGCAGAAAAAAAACATCCATTACACTGAATTGATTCCCAGAAGACGACAGGTATTGCTTCATGAGGTAACAATTTCAATCTCATGGTAAGTGTCACTTTAATATTTGAAGAATTTGAGCATGTTGCAAAGAGTATGTTTTTACATCCATTGGATGCATTTTGGTTGGTTTGGAGAAATTTGTTACCCTCCCCACCCAAGTTCAATTTCTTGTGAGTGACATGTTGTGCCCTTAAATGGGTCTATAAGATTCTCTTATTGTTGAGCCCCCAATATTGTGAAAATACTCGGCCTCCCAATGTTCTCTTATAGATTTCATGGGGGTTTGGACGTAGCGAGAAACGATATTCGGTGCTGTGAACCACATGAAAATAAAAATGTCGCAAAGTTTCCTTTCATGATTATGCAACGTTTGCTTGAAAATTATACCTTTTGCCTAACTTCACCTTAGTGGTTGACATGGTATCCTAGTAATTTGGTCAACCTTGGGAAAAGGGTTTCTATTGGGGGGTTCTTTAAAGTTTCATTATACCATTCCTCACTCATAATTACCACTTTCCTCAATTCTTCCCTTTTGTTTCCTCATCTTTTGTGTTTTCGGGTGCATTGACCCCAATAAGGGCTTATACATCATTTCATGGGAAGAAGGGGATGAAACACTTATCTGAATGAATCATTTTAGATAGGTGTTGTAGCTCACATCATACATAAATTATCTCCCTAAAGTATTGAGAGCCATGCAACTCTTCTCTGAATGAATAAATGATTTTAATTATAAAAAAATGAATAAATGATGTCTCGCTGGATGGGGGAATTCATTGCGGTGTCCTTTAATTTCTAGTTCATTTTGCACTCAATTTGTTCTAACTTCAAGTGGCATTACAATGCTATTTTTATTTCCATTTCACATAGAACTCAATGTTCATACTTAATAAAAAGTCAAAAGAAATGGCTCGGAAAAATGTTGCATTTCAATGAAGGGAACTCAAGGATGTAGCACATCCTCTACAAAGGCACCCATAAATGAGACAATATGAACCCTTGATATGTCAAGAACCCCATAACCAAAAGTCTTCCCAAATCCAACTCATACTCATCACATGATCTTGATAGGGTCTTCTCTAGAAACATCTTGGGCTTGTGGATTGGCCTACCCAATAGGGTACCATGACACCCCTCCCATACCTAAATTTGGAAAAACTTATAAGGTCTTTGAGAATTTGTTTAATTTGAAAAGGGAATATTTGATGCAAATGTTTGAGTGCTTCTTGTATTAAATGTAGATTACTTGGCATGATTCATGTGACTTGTGGACCCTTGGAGGGCATACTTATTTGTCATTGCAGGACCTTGCCCACGGGATGGATTTCATATTCCACGTGTTGGTGATAATTGATGATGAGCATTGCACTTTGAGAGTGGAGGACATGCCTTTAGAGGCACTTTGACATCACTATAGGATGAGGTTCACCCTTTTTCACTTGGACATTGGCCTTTGGATGCCTAGGAGGTCACCATTATCCCTTAATGCCATCTTGGAGGATAGGGTTTGATGGATGAGATGGTTTCATAGGTGGTTTTATAGGAGGAGACCGATGGCATGACACTTTGGCACAAGAGAGCATGACACATGGACTTTGGCAGCCCAAATTCTCCCTCTTTCATGCTTAACATTGAAATTTGAGAGACTATGTGACCCTTCTAGGGAATGACATCACCCTCATAGGGTTTCATTTTATCTCAATTTTATTTTTGCACAATGTAAGGGAAAATTAAAGGGGTTAACCCTCTTAAATTTTGTTGTTGACAATTTTATGTGGACAAATAAGTCAAGGTAGCTCCATATAAATAAATCACCTTGACATTTCATTTTATCATCACATCTTCTCACCATTTGTGAGAGAAAAAGTCTGAAATTTTCGCTATTTTGGGGTTATTGGCTCTTTTCTCTCATGGGCTATCTATTGGAGGTAAAGTGTGGATGCTTATTTGTTGGTTTTTGGATGGAATTCCAATTAGAGTTTATTCTCATGCTATCTTGGTTAAGTAAGTGAAATTTCTGCAATTTAATCTGTGTGCTATCAAATGTTCATGGTAATTTCTCTTTTTCGTGCTAGACGTTTTGCTTGGTGAAACACTAAGAGATGAGAATAAGCGCTTCCTCCTCTCACAAGGTTAATTTTGTCCCAATTTTGTGAGGAAATCATAGCTAGGGTGAGACTCCTAAATCCATAAAGTGCTAGCACTTTAGGATTTTATCCCTAGACTATTGATTGTGACCTAGTTGAAATACTTAAGAAGGGATAAAAGGTTGCTAGAGCCCAAAAGTGCTTTCACTCTATAAATCCTTCTTCTCAAGGCTTGAACCCTAAGGCCCTAATGTGCTAGCAACTTAGATTTCAAGCCCTACCTCTTAGTCTTTGCTAGCTTCATCTCCAAATTTATTATATTGTTGTTGTAAAGACTCCATAGCCCTCAAAGACACCAATATCTAAGCTCTGTTATGGTGAAAGTGATCAACAAACTCTCTATTTTAATTCTCTCAAGCTTCCTACTAACTTCACTAACACTAACT
>ML792797.1:4408-19508 GCA_009831015.1 Picea engelmannii | reverse complement strand
TTCTTTCTTTGGTGTATCCTCCTTTTGATCTTCTGCACAATCTTGCATTGCTTCCTTTGTGTATTTTTCTTGTAGTTTGTCCCAAATCTCTTTACATGATGAATTCTTTCCAACTTCGTTTATTTTCTTTTCAGACCCTGATAAGCCCCTTAGAATTATGTTCAATGTCATTGCATTGTATTTTTGTAGCTTCTTTGTTGTTTCACCCTTTTGTCTACCTTTTGGATTGGTGTAACCATCTAATACTGATTTCCAAATGTCAAACCATTGTGTCTGTAAAAATGATCTCATCCTTATGCTCCATTGAGAAAAGTTTGATCCATTGAACAAAGGAACTCCATCTGTAGAGTAAACTTCCAAAATATCCATGATCTTCCTTCCAGTGGTTAGAATGTTCCTACCATTTTTAACCTTAAGAACATCATGTAAACATTAACCATTAACAATGCCATTCATCATAAAAAAAAAACGATGCACATAACACAATGATTTTTACATGGAAAACCAAACGAGAGAAAACCAGGGAATGATTTTCTTATATCATGTTAAGATTACATTCATAGGAAGAACCAACTTTCAACATTCTCCAACACCAACTAGAAGGAGGCACCAACCCCCTGAATTACAGGAACCAACCTAAAGGAAGATCCAACTCCTTGATTTACCAGCACCAACTGGAAGGAGGAACCAACCCCCTAGCTTTACCAGCTCCAACTGGAAGGAAGCACCCACTCCATAAAGAACATGAACCAATATGCTCAATGAAGACACCAATTTTCTCAACTAAGCACCAACTCAATAAGATATCACCAATCCAATACCTTCATACATAGAGTACTTCTGACTTCACATGCATTCTTCATTCCATAGAAAATCCTTCAAACCCTAGCAAGTATCATAGCATCATTCCTAGAATGTAATCACTGACAACAACATCCACTGACAATAAAATCCACTAACGAAAACATCCACTCACGACAACATCACAACTTCATAGTAGAGCATATGACAGCATCAGAACCTCACGAAAACATCTCGTCAACATCACAACTTCATAGCAGAGCATATGGCAGCATCACAACCTCACAACAGTGCATACAACAACCTCACAACCTTACGACAATATCACAACCTTATAGCATACCTTGAAAATAAGAAACACCTTAAGAGAATCCCTTAGGATTCTCTTGCACACAAAAAATACACCCCAACACCTTGAGCCCACCTCAAACTTGATATCTTTGTTGGTTACCCTAAAAATGAAAAACTTTATCATGTATTTATAGTAATTCTATCCCCCAAAATTAGTTGAGTCAACCTCAATTTTATAGTTGGGTTGTCAGACGAAAAAAAATCATATCTCCTCATTCCTAGGGAGTTAAAGGGATTTCCATATATCATTGGAAATTTATCGGAATAATATTTCCAACCATGTATTTTGTGCTTCCATTTGAGTTAGTTATGTAGGGTAAAAATTCCCTCAAATATATGGTATCCAAATTGACCACAAATAATACTTTCAACAATCTCCATCTTACAAGCTTTATCTTGGACATTTGTAGGCTTGTAATATTTATCTTGGACATCTTGTGGGGTCCATTGTGTACAATGTAAAGTGGGCATGTAGAAACAACCACATGTTATCTCATCTTGTGAGGGCCATTTTTAAAATCTACGCCATAAGGGAACCACTTTGGAGTTATATACACTTATGCTAAGGCTCCTTCGACACACTTCAAGGCTTCTTCAAGTGGACACCTCATTATCACTTCAAAGGCTTCTTCAATTTTCTTTGACATTAACTTTTCCTCATGGATTTACTATTGCATGTTGACTTCTCAAGGATTCATCAACTTTTCTTCGAGGCTTCTTCTCTTGGATTCATGGCTTCAAGGATTCTTTACTTGGCTTCATGGCTTCAAGGCTTCTTCACATGGATTCATGGCTTCGAGGCTTCTTCACTTGGCTTCATGGATTCAATAATCAAACAATCTCCATTTTTCACTACCACATCATCATCATCATTGTTACATCCTTATCATTATTGTCGTATCATCATCATCACTGCCACTTTGACATCAATGACCACATTTTATCAACACACCATCATCATCATCGACAATAGAGCAACATCAACTATACCAACGTCACTCCGAGAAGATGATAGTTCTTTCTTCATGAGGTAACAATTCTAGTCTCATGTTAAGTGTCACTTTAATATTTGAATCATTTAAGAATGTTGCAAAGAGTATTTTCTTGATTATGGAACATTTCCCTGGAAATTATACTATTTTCTAATTTCACTTTGGTGGTTGACATGGTATCCTAGTAATTTGGTCAACCTTGGGAAAAGGGTTGCTACTAGGGAGTTCCTTAAATGGTAATTGTACCATTCCTCACCCATACTTACCAATTTCCACACTTATTCCCTTCAGTTTAATCATATTTTGGTTTTTCGGGTGTATTGACCCCAAGAAGGGCTTGTACCTCATTTCATGGGAAGAAGGGGATGAAGGCCTAGAGGTGTTGTATCTCACATCATACATAAAATCTCACCCTAAATTCCTGAGAGCCATGAAAGGCTTCTCTAATTGAATAAAGGAATTTTAATTAAAAAAATGAATAAATGATGTCCCACTTGATGGTTTGATAGGAGGAGACCCAGGGCATGACACTTTGGCACATGAGAGCATGACACATGGCCTTTGGAGGCCCAAAGTCTCCCTCCTTCATGATTGACATTGAATTTTGATAGCCTATGTCACCCTTCTAAGGCATGACGTCACCCTCTTAGGGTTTCATTTTATGTAAATTTATTTTTGCACAATGTAAGGGAAAATTAAAGGGGTCGACCCTCTTATATTTTGTTGTTGACAATTTTATGTGGAAAAATATGTCAAGGTAGCTCCATATAAATAAATCACCTTCACATTCCATTTTATCGTCACATCTTCTCACCATTTCTAAGAGAACAAGTATGGCATTTTCACTATTTTGGGGTTATTGGCTCTTTTCTCTCATGCACTATCTCTTAGAGGTCAAGTGTGGATGCTTCTTTGCTGATTTTTGGATGGAATTTTTGCAATTAGGGTTTATTCTCATGTTATCTTGGTGAAGCAAGTGAAATTTATGCAATTTTATCTTAGTGCTATCAAATGTTCATAGTAATTTCTCTTTTTCATGCTAGACATCTTGCTTGGTGAAACCCTAAGAGAGGAGCATAAGTTACTCCTCCTATCACAAGGTTAATTTTGTCCAAATTTTGTGAAGAAATCCTAGCTAGGGTTAGACTTCTAAAGCCCTAAAGTGATAGCACTTTAGGATTTCATCCCTAGACTCTTTATTGTGGCCTAGTTGAAGTACTTAAGAAGGGAGAAAAGGTTGTTAGAGACAAAAAGTGCTTGCACTCGAGCAATCCTTCTCCTCAAGACTTAAAACCTAAGGACCTAATGTGCTAGCACCTTAGAGTTCAAGCCCTACCTCTTAGTATTTACTAGCTTCATCTCCAAAATTTGTGTATTGTTGTTGTAAAGACTCCATATCCCTCAAAGGAACTAATCTCTAAGATCTCTTATGGTGAAAGTGATAAAAAAAACTATCTATTTTAATTCTCTAGAGCCTCCTACTAACTTCACTAACACTAACTTAAACTAATTGACTAGTAAACTTCTTGTTGTAGCAAAAAATTGCTATAGCCTCCTGGTAACATTTAAATTTGTTGCATACATTTCTCTAATGGTGGTATACCATGGTCAGAAATTACTTGAAACAATTGGATATTAATCTATTGGATATGTGTTAAGTTCTCCTTGTCAATTGATGCATTTCTGATCTAATTTTATTGTTGTTGTTACAAACTTATATTTGTTGTTATAAAATATTGTACTGTCACAATTTCATAACAGCCATAGTAATTTTGAGTGTCTAGTGTCTTAAAGAGGTATTATTTGCATGCTTGTACTTGTAAATCATTATATATATATATATATATATATATATATATATATATATATATATATATATATATATATATTTGTGTGTGTGTTCATGTTCTGGGTAGGTACTTTAAATGTCTGTATACCTCTTAGTTGTCCTTGACCTAGACCTTAACTTAGATGATCAAGAGAGGGGCAGTAGGTTTGGCTAACAAATTTGCTACTTTGATCCCTTGAGGTCACTCGGGAAGACTCCCATGTGGTGGACCTCATCCATCACTAAAACGAGGGGATTTCTTACTAGATGACCGTGGTAGGATTTCTTGTAGTTATACAGATTTGAGGCTTTGCACTAGTACAAATCCCACAATAACAGAGACTAGATATGGACTCGAATCCACCTTACCTCAAATGACAACAAACCTATTTATTCCTTTGTTATCTATTTTTTCATCTTCTTCTCACTTGTCATTTGCCTCTTGCATCTCTTTGTATCTAAATAATTGAACAACTTCCTTTAAAACCCTTTACAACTATTTATGTCTTTTCAACTTTCACTTTCACCATTTGTCTTTCCTAACATACTCCTTATACTCCTTGAACATGAAAACGCTCATCATACACATTTTATATCATTCTTCCATACTTATCATAATTATTTTCACTTTTGATAATGCTTACATCCCGCATGCTTTCTTTCTTAAAACTATTGTATGTTTCCTTTTCCCATTTCCTTTATTGTGCATTCAAGTTGAACTCCTCCATCAAATTAGGAAGGACACGTCTCTTCCTCACCAAGTGGAAAGAGGATAGTCATTTGTCTCTACCTCTCAAACCCTATTTTTATTTCCATTCCTCATTATTATCCCACTTGTTTTTATTATTATTTCCGGTTCTTTTTATTTCCTTTCTTCATCACACATTATCACTTTTTTATGTTATCTTCTTTCAAAATGACATTCTTAACTCAATACTCACGAATTATTTTTATTGAATTTAAGTTTTACTCCTATCGATTTTATTTTGCTTAGTATTTTAACACAACCTTAGAATTTGGCCTTTATTTTAGAATTAGTAAAGTGTTTTTAATTTCCTATGTTTTATCCCTCGGTTCACCCTTAGTGTATTTTGGACGTAACATAGATTTACACTAGGTCTTCATTCTTAAAAATATTTCGATAACCTTAACATATACATACAAATATTATAAAAAATACAAATTATTGTTCATTGGATGTAGTGTGAGTGGTTGGGAGAAATGATTGTTACCCTCCTCACCCAGGTTCAATTCCTTGTGAGTGACATGGTGTTCCCTTAAATGGGTCTATAAGATGTTCTTGTTGTTGAGCCCCCAATATTCTAAAAATACTCAGCCTCCCTATATTTTTTCACAGATTTCAAGAGGATTTCCCGTGAACGTAGCAAGTACCAACATCCGGTATCGTGAACCACACGATATATATATATATATATATATATATATATATATATATATATATATATATATATATATATATATATATATATTCACATTAATCAATTGATACACTAATAAACACCATTAAATTCATGGCATATTATATCGATTAAAACAATAAAAAAAATAAAAGAAAACCAGGATGGGTTTAAGAGGAAAAATAAATGAACATACCTGACACTCTTCTTGTAGAGTGTTTATAGCTTTAAGTTGATATGGATGAGGAAAATGGTCTTTGAATAAACATGCACACAAGAAAACCAAGAAAACCCTACTCGTTCCTACAATGGTAATTCTTAGGTTTAACATGTTCAAAATGGTAAATTACCTTATCTACTTCCATAAAAATTCATGTAAACATTATGAATCAACAAAGTAAATGGGGAAATGATGGTAATTATGAACATGATATTCTCAACTTGCATATGATTAGGTGTCCCCAAACCTTTTCTCCTTGGGATTATTTCTTCAAAAGGGATTTCTAATCCAAAAGAAACTCCATATCTCTTCTCAATATTTCCAAAATATAGTGGGTAATGTAAAAGAATGGGTGAAACATGAGAAACCTAATAATGACAAGGATTTTCTCAATATTTCTAAAATATAGTGGGTAATGTAAAAGAATGGGTGAAACATGAGAAACCTAATAATGACAAGGATTTTGATAGCATAATGTTATAATTCCATCTAAATATTTGTGTAGACCAAGGATTTTGATAGCATAATGTTATAATTCCATCTAAATATTTGTGTAGACCAAGCATTTTTTATATGAATTAAGCCTTTTTTTAGGGTTTTTGAGTGAAGAAATGGTTCATCTTTTAGAAATATCTATGATTGCCACATGCTCCCTTGATTAAATATCTATGTAGACCATGCATTTTTTATATGAATTAGGCCCCTTTTAGGGTTTTTGAGTGAAGAAACGGTCCATCTTCTATAAATTTTAGAAATATCCATGATTGCCACATGCTCCCTTGATTAATTTTGATTGTGTCAAGGGTTGCACTCTTCCTGTAATCAAATTTAAAATTTTTAATTATTGTACGAGATTTTTTTGGATCCTATGTCATTCTGCAACTTTTCCTAGGGAAAGTTGCATGTTTTGATTTTGCTAAGGAAACTGAGGTGTATTTATAGATTTTCCATGTGATATAAAAAAATTGTGGATGCAATCGGAATTCAACGTCATTGTTTTTCACATGGGAAGAACAATTGGATGTTTAAAACTTCCCTTGATGTATGAGGGTAGGAGGGGAATACAAGGCCTAAATAGACTGAGTGTTTTCATCGTAATGGACTTGTGAGAGACTAATGGGGAATTAACCTACTAGAAAGAGGAAATAATCAACCTACAAACAAAACAAATGTTATGATATATCATATACTTTATTTTCATGAGGCAAGTTAACTTGTGCTCATATATGAATCAAATCAAGCACATGATATATAAATGGGACCATGGTGTAATGACTTGATATAGTGACAACCTAGATCATTATTACATCAATACTTCATCTAGAACAATATAGTAATGCCACCAAATGGGGGAATGATATTTTATAATACGGGGGCCTAATGTATGTAGGTTTGACATATAATGGGCATGATTACATGCTATAAACAAGCCAAAAATGTCAATGGTATTCACCTAGAACTATGGTATACTACCACCATTCAATATGTTTATCCACAATGTGTATAAATGAGCTTAATTCAAGGAAGGAAGGAACCATTTTTTGAGGGTTGAATAATGAACATTGCTTCTAGATGTGAGGTATCTCATTAATGATGAAAGTGATGATCAAGGTAATGGTATGATCCTTCATGGTGTGAATAGATGAAATGAATTTGAGCATGTGATAGATTATCTAGTCAGGGATTAACGATGTAAATCGCGTCCAGATACGAGGTAGCCCACCAATGAAGAAAATGGCCACTAAAGTACTAATATGTTTCTACATCAAGGCACTAAAATGCATGTATATCACTACCTAATAGAAAATTTATCATAGTCGATAGGAGCAGACCCCTTAGAAGGAGGGAAGTGATGGATTTCATCCAAAAAAAATTAGTTGATGAGAGTATTGATGAAGGAATAACAAATGGATTTGACATAGAGGAAGTCCAACATGAGGGTGACACAAAATTTGTTGCACAGAAAAGACAAGAGGGTCATGGGAAACAACCATGACTCAACTACCATGGGGGGATGACTCAAGTGATGTTATAATAGGAACAAAAAGTGGTGGATTTTTATAAGTAGAGGGATCATACAAAACTTAATGACCATGGTGACAAGGTGAAATTATACAAATGGTGTACTCAATTCAAATTCTTGTAGATCAAAAAATTTGATCACCTAGATTTTTCTCTCTTTGGAAGAATAAAAAAAATGACATCAGAAAGATAAATTTGTGCATACTCATCAACTTATGGTTTATCCCTCAGTCTCAGCTTAATTATGCATTTTACATAATCAAAATCCAACTCTGTATGCTTGGGATACTCATAGTTTTTCCCAACTGCCCGGCAAAGAGAATTGCAAGAAGAGCTTTGAAGAATTGATGAGGATTTTTTTCTAAGTGTTTTTCCCCTCTTCTTCCATATGAAACACTTAGTCCTTTCTCACATAGCTCATTAGTCTCATTACTCTCATTCCATTACTCTCATTCTCCATACTTGGCCATTTTTACAACTTCCTCTCTTATCTCTTTGCATGCTCTCATACTTATCCATTTTCTCATTACTCTCATATTCCCTTCTCTTCCCATACTTAACCATTTTTCTCTCTTCCACTCTACTCTCCATACTCCATATTCCACACTTAGCCATTTTTATTTATTTTCATTCATCACTCTCCTTTCCTTACTTAACCATTTCTATGTTCATATTCCCATTTTCATTTATTTCCATTCTCTTTTATTTTCTTTTCCATTTTCACTACCATTATCTTATTTTCCATTTTCTTTTTCTATTTCCCTTTCTTATTTTTCTTTTTCCTTTCTTATTTTCTTTTTATTTTCCTTATTAACTTTATTTCTATATTTCATGTAATTCCATTAAATACTTCCTCGACACTTAGTCATATTTCTTATGACTTGCCGCAGGTCGGTGATATTCCTTATGACTTACCATGGGTCCACAGTCTCGCGATGATTTTCATTACAATACCTAATTTCCGCGACCCTCACAACACTCACTTGATTTCTGCGACCCTCATTATGTACCCACACTTATATATTTTTTACAACTCTTTTACAATTCCTAATTTTCGTGACCCTCACAACACTCACTTGATTTCTGCGACCCTCACTATGCACCCACACTTAGATATTTTTTACAACTCTTTTTACTACCTCTTACCAATCCCAATCCTCACTTCTCAACACTTAGAATTTTTACAACTCTTATTACTAAGTCTTACTTCCACAACTCTCATTATGCACCCACACTTAGATATTTTTTATAACTCTTCTACAATACCTAATTTTCACAACCCTCAAAACACTCACTTGATTTTTGCAACCCTCATTATGCACCCACACTTAGATATTTTTTACAACTCTTTTTTTCACAACTCTTTTTACTACCTCTTACCCCTCTTCCCAATCTCGATGCTCACTTCTCAACACTCAAAATTTTTACAACTCTTCTTACTAAGTCTTACCGCGCTCCACGATGATTCTTAAGAATCTTACCACAACCCCGCTATCCCTCCATCTCAATTATTCATAACCCTATGGCCTCTCTATACTATAGTCTCAACTCTTAGACATTTTCATGAATATTTTTACCAAGAGTTACTTCCTTACCTACCTCCAATTTCACGTAACCTCACGAACTCCTCATTTATTTTAACATTCTTTCTCTTATCCTAAATTATTTATGGGCACATCTCCAAGTGACTAAGTGGTGATTGGACGTGACGTGTTATACATTCACAGGTTTACTGGGCAATGACTGGAAAGTGACTGGTCGACCAAAATATTACCGAGATATGTATTTTTCTAAGACACGAAGAGCTACACTAAGAGCTACATAATATCCTTTGTTTCACATTAATTATATGAAAGGATTTACTTTATAAACACTAAATTTTACACCACCACAGTGCATGTGGGACTAAAGAGGATGGAATTAAATCAAAGGCTAAGATTGATCCACGAACTAGATCGATGACTACTGAGCAACAATCTTCTGAAGCTTATAACTCATGATAAAGACGTCTGTTTGGGGCAAGCCATACCTCGTTGGAATTTTT
The DNA here is from genome assembly GCA_009831015.1 of Picea engelmannii. Lineage (NCBI taxonomy): Eukaryota > Viridiplantae > Streptophyta > Pinopsida > Pinales > Pinaceae > Picea > Picea engelmannii. The sequence goes on along the minus strand of ML792797.1, from coordinate 9,832 downwards.
TTTGATAAGAAATACAATGAGATAGGTCTCAATAGATGAGTTTGACCGCAATTTTTCTAGAAATTCAAATATCCGTCAACTCTTTTTCATGACTTGCTGAGAAATATGTTTGGAAACTCAACTTCTCGAGGTTATAAATTGAGATCCAGAAAACCAAATTTCACTCAATAGGACTCATTGGAAATACAGGATGATGAATATTACTCCTAGAATGGTTTCCATGGATGAGAAATCAACTATCATGCTCAAAAATTTAAAAGAGAGTCCACTTTTTTTTAAGCAACCAACTTCAATTTTGGAAGTAAAAGTTTATTAAATAATTTTTATAAAAGGCTGAAGTGGGTCCCACTTGAGTGCACAAATTTAAATGACCTAAGTTGATTAATAAGAATTTAATAAATCATTAAATCCAAAAGGAAGAAGCATGTGGAAACTTCTAGAATGCATAAACCCTAACTACTTCAAGAAGCCTTGGGAACAATTTTAAAAGAAGGGAGCATCGTGAAAGAAGTGTTAGAAGTTCAGATCATTGTTCTAGGTTGGATTGTCAGTGGTTGAGATTATCAGGATAGAATTGTTCATCCTTTAGTACACAACCAACTTTTCATCTACAAATATAGATCTCCATTTTCTTTCTTTTTCTTCTTCTACACAATTTCTCTCAAAGCTTTTTGTTTGTATATTAGAGATCAAGCACAAGGATGAGTTTTTTAGTGTTATTTATTTTTTTCTTCAAAGTCTCTTTATTAAAGATCATGGGAGTATTTTACAGCCATATATGTGGTTGTTAATGTAAGCCATGATTGTCTAAATGATTCATGAAGGTTTAATCCCTGCATTTGGCAAACTTTGTTACTAAGAATTAATCAATTGGTTTGCTAAAATGCTTTGTATTATTAAATATATTTTATGAAACTCCACAGAGAACTACTTCGGGGTGTAACTTTAATGATTTCTCAGACTTTTGGATTTCTGAACATGATCTTTTTGGAGCATTCCCATCAAATTATTTTCAGTTTTGACTGCAAAACTCATTTAAAGTTCTCTGAAATGATCAACACCATTTCATTCTTTTTCTTGTGAGAAGATATGGTTGCATCTTATGTTTGCATGCATTTCATAGGTTTGTAATAATGAATTTGAACACATATTTATTTTTATATTGAAACCTTTCAATATATTTTTATTGTAAAGAAGTTGTTTGGTTAATCTTCGAGCAAATGTTGCACATAAAGAGCATTCTGGTTATTATGAACTAGTTTATACATAAACTAAAACAATAAAGATTTGAGGTTTGAGATTTAGCATTCTCCAATTTGGAAGTCAATTCCAAGAACATCAAGCTACATCTTTTGGACAATTACATAGGAGTACCACCTCTATAAAAATACAGGGGGATATTTTATCCTCGTGAGGTTGTTGTTTGGATCTTGACCAATATAAACATCAACAATGCTCTAGTTAAGGTTGACATTGATGGTTTTCTAGGGTCACATGGAAAAACCCTAGAGGAAGATAAGTTTTTTTCCCCATTTTTATATGTTTTTCATCTTCTTTGAAAGAATAAATGAATTGTTAATGAAACCAGGGATGATTTTAAGGATGGATATTTATTTTAAAATGTAGAAACCTTGGCGAATCTTACTAATCCTTCATATGCCAATATAAAATGTTTGGGGATATTTTTGTAAAAGTATTCAAATTTCTAAGGATTTTATATAGTTTGTATACAATTTTGGTGATTTTTAAGGTAAAATAATTTTATCCTATAGAATTTGGGCGAATCATTTTTAGAATAGCAAAGATTTTTTGGGGGGAAACCTTGGAAAATTATCCCATGAGAGAAATTTAGCCCCTAAAATCATCCATGAATGAAATAGACAGGACACAAGTGTCAATTTGCAAGAAAATCAGTTCCCAAGCTTGTGGGGGAACACAAAGCGGTAAGAAAGTAGAGAAAAAATGGGAAAATATAATAAACACCCTAGAATGTGCTCCCTATTAGATAGTGATGATTTTACATGCATTTATATATTCAGATCATGGTATCAATAAGTAGGTGATGGTTTGCATGCATTTGGATATTCAAATAATGGTATCAATAAGTAGATGGAAGCAAGAAGAAAATGACAAAAGACAACATAAAACAAAAAAGTAAATGGAAAGGATCCCAAAAGGGATTGGCTAGAAATTTGTAAGAGTGAAGAACAAAGAGAAAATTTGACTCTTGGACTACAAGGTTTCTCTTTCCTATAGTGAAAAAAGGTATGGTTTACAAAATTCATGTTGTGATAAAATGGCGAGATCCGTCATAGGGAGACTATACAATTTACAAGTATTAAAATAGAGAAAGAAGAATGGGATAAAGTGGAAACATCCAATGGGGTGGATCCTAAGGTGAATACACATGAAAAAGGCTCAAATTCAATATTGTAGAGGGAAATCCTAAACCTATTTTCCAATTTAGAAAGATACTTGTAGGAGTCAAATGGACCAACATGGATGGTCCTTAAGTCAAATTATAAATTATTTAAATCCCTAGACCTAAGAAACAACAAAGACCATGCAAAAGGGCACAAAATAAGAAATGAAATATTTTGAATTAAGTAAGTCGAGGATTTTGGGCATCCTCCATTTCTCATGTAGCCTCATCTAGGCCAAAGTGTTTCCACTACACCTTGACCTGTGCAATGGTTTTGTTCCTGAGTCGGGTTTCCTTCATGTTTATTATGCATTGAGGTTCTGGTAGGAACTCTCCCTCAAGTTCCACCTAAATCACAGACCAGTCAATAATATGATTAGAATCATGTACATACTTCTTTAATAAAGAAACATGGAAAACATTATGTGCCTTCACTATGGGAGGAATTGCTAGCCAATAGGCTACTGGTCCCACTCTATCCAAAGTTTCAAAGTGTCCACAGTACCGAGATGCCAGCTTGGCACAAGATCCCATCCTCAAGAAACTTTTCTTGGGTCTAACCTGAAGATACGCATGATATCCTATTTTGAACTCTTTAGGAGTAATTTTTAGGTCTGCATAGCTCTTTTGTCTAACATGGGTTGTATTCATATTTTTCCTGATCTAAATCACTTTTTGTTCCATTTCCTTTAGCATATATGGCCCGATTGTAACTCTGTCTACTAGGTTGTTCCAATTGATTGGAATGTTGCATTGCCTTCCATAGAGGGCTTCAAAATGACTCATTTTTAATGACTCTTGATAGCCATTGTTGTAAGAAAATTCTACCAGTGGTAGGTAGTCCTGCCATTTCTTGGGTTGATGCATTACATGCATCCTCAACATGTCTTCTAATAATTGGTTTACCCTCTCTATCTTCCCATCAGTCTGAGGATGATAGGTTGTACTAAAGAGCAATTTTCTTTCAAAACCAGCAAACAAAGATTTCCAAAAGTTTGAAGTAAACTTTGTATCTCTGACGGATATAATTTCCTTAGGCATGCCATGCAGCCTGAATATCTCTTTCATGAAGATGTTGGAAATATCTATTGCCTTGCAGGTTGACTTGATAGGTATGAAGTGAGCAGCTTTGCTCAGTTTTTCCACAACTACCATGATGGCATCGTTCTGTTTGGTCGATCTTAGTAATCCTGTGATGAAATCCATGGATATGGTTTCCCATTTCCATTCGAGAATTGTTAGGGGATAAAATAGCCCTGTTGGGTGTTGGTTCTCTACCTTGACTTGTTGACATTCTAGACACTTATATAAGTAATCATTTTTGGATTACTGAGAATGGGGGTGAATCAGTAATAGCGTAATTATAATCTTTTTTCTCCAAATAATCCAAGTGTTATATCAATGTAGAATTATTATCCAATAACGAGTAATAAGAAATGAAAAATCACACACATACACAGTACACCAGTTTTTTACGTGGAAACCCAAATCGGGAGAAAACCATGGAATGCTTTATCTTATATGTCTTGAAGAATTGCATTCATTGGAAGCACCAATTTCCTTTGTTTTCCAGCTGCAACTGGAAGGAGGCTCCAACCCCCTAGTTTCTCAGGCTACAACCTGAGGGAAGCTCCAAATCCCCAATTCTCTGGCTACAACCAGAAGAAGGCTACAACCGGAAGGTGGCTATAACCACCTGTCCTTGCCCCGTCCAACCGCACTGAAGTAGAAGTAGAATGTTGGAACCACTGTCACACTATCACTATGAGATATACCGCTATAAACATGTACCAATAAACCTGAACCATGCATCAACTATGCATCAACTTGTACCTCAACCTGTATCATAAACAAGTGCATCAACCATGCACCAACCTGTACCAAACAATCTGTAATCAACCTATACCATCAACAAGTGAAACCAACCATGTACCAAGTATGTACGAATCATGTGTCAAGTACTCATCCATATGTACCAACATCATCAACTATATAACTCATGTATGTGCCAACTCATCAACTACTTGTCTCAACCAAGTACCCAACTTGTACCTCAACCAAAAGCCCTCATCAATTTCATCATCCAAATATGATTTTTAACTTTGTAATAGACCTGGTGTATATGATCACATACCTTCAAACCTTCCTTCAATTTAACAACACGATACTAGCATTTTCATCAAATGTTTCTTTAGTCTCACAAGACTAGTTTTGGATTAGTCGACAACCCTAACTTGAAATAATCATAACTTTGTACCTGTAATGAGTAAATATCTGAAACTGATATACAATGTTCTTCAATGTTTTTTTATGCAATTCCTCCAGGTTTCACTACTTGGAACCTCTCAGAAAAGGAGTTATGGAAAAAATGGCACACCTTGCTGAATTATAGCTTATTCTAGAGAGAAACATTGTAGAGTGTTCCCTGCATGGAATGTTTGTTGAATTGATATGAAACTGTTACACAACATACTAAAGACTTTACTCTAACTCACACATTTGTTCTTACTGAATTTGGATCTGTTATGAAAAAATTATGACGTTTTTACCCGAAACACTTGTGTTTTACTAGTTTCAGGACTAGCCACAAACCCTATTTTCCACGGAGTGTAACTCCAAAAATAAAATGACCCACAAGCTTAATTTTTTACCATAGATAATTGGATGTGTTTCCTTAATGGAATAGCAATTTCACATTCTGAATCATTCTATAAAAAAGGTTATTGAGAAAATGGTGAGATGACCTGAAAAAAAAACATACCTTAGAAAGCATCATCAAAAGAATTTATCCTTCCTTGAATTCCGGCCTTCGTTTCTTCACTTTCCTCATAAATTTGGCTTAGATATCCTTTGGTTACCTCATACACCTATAGGTATTCAATATTCTCAAGTGTGTCTTAAATGAGAGAGCCTTGACTCTTATTTATACTCTCCAAGTAGCTTCCTTAAAAACATCTTCTAGGTCACTTTGCCCACTTTCCTTATTTTAGGGTTAACCCACT